>CAUYQU010007321.1:0-129354 GCA_963574635.1 Cheracebus regulus
AGAGAGAGAGAGAGAGAGAGAGAGAGATCCAGCCCTGCGCGGTGGCTTACGCCTGTAATCCTAGCACTTTGGGAGGCCAAGGTGGTGGGATTGCTTGAGCTCAGGAGTTCGGGAAACCAGCTGGGCAACATGATGCAACTCTGTCTCTACAAAAAAAAATACAAAAATTAGCCAAGTGTGTTGGTGCACACCTGTAGTTCCAGCTACTTGGGAGGCTGAGATGGGAGAATCACTTGAACCCAGGAAGTTGAGGCTACAGTGAACCAATATCATACCACTGCACTCAAGCCTGGTGACAAAGTGAGACCCTGCCTCGAAAAAGTAAAAAATAGCCGCTCGTGGTGGCACGTGCGTGTAGTCCCAGACACTCGGGAGGCTGAGGCTGGTGGATCACTTGAGTCCAGGAGTTCTGGGCTGTAGTGCGCTATGCCGATCGGGTGTCCACACTAAGTTCCGCATCAATATGGTGACCTCCTGGAAGCAGGGGACCACCAAGTTGCCTAAGGAGGGGTGAAACCGCCCAGGTCGGAAATGGAGCAGGTCAAAACTCCCGTGCTGATCAGTAGTGGGATCATGCCTGTGAATAGCCACTGCACTCCAGCCTGGGCAACAAAGCGAGACCCCGTCTCTTAAAAATAAATACATAAATAGGCCGGGCGCGGTGGCTCACGCCTGTAATCCAAGCACTTTGGAGGCCAAGGCGGGCAGATCACCTGAGGTCGGGAGTTCAAGACCAGCCTGACCAACATGGTGAAACCCCGTCTTTAAAAATAAATAAATAATAAAAATAAAATATTAAATTAATATGAATTCTTCAGTTACACCACAGACCTACTAGAATCGGAATGGGGAGGGAGAGTTGGTGAATGGACCAGAAATATACACTTTTAACAAATGCTTCAAGTAATTATGATGCTTTTTAAAGTTTGAGCACCATTGCCCTAAATATAAGGTAAGACTAATAAATAAGGCTCTGGAGGGTAGCCGCTCAGCAGTTAAGAGCATAGGCACTGGAGCTAGACTTCCTGGATTCATCTAACCAAAAACTTACACTTACTAAATGTATGATCTGATCACACTAATCTCCCTGTGCCTCCATTTTCTCATCTACAAAATGGGCAGAACAGCATAATTACCTCATAAGGTTGTTGTGAACATTAAGTGAGTCAATGTATATAAGGTGCTTGAAACAGAGCCTGACACAGTGTAAGCTCAATGTATATATTTGCCATTATCAGAATTTTAAGTATCCACTTTCCATCAAAATAGTACATTTCTCAGGCCGGGCATGGTGGCTCACACCTGCAATCCCAGTACTTGGGAGGCTAAGGCAGGCAGATTATTTGAGGTCAGGAGTTCAAGACCATCCTAGCCAACATGGTGAAACCCCGTCTCTACTAAAAAATACCAAAATGATCGGGGCATGGTGGCAGACGCCTGTAATCCCAGCTACTCAGGAGGCTGAGGCAGGAGAATCATTTGAACCAGTAGGTGGAGGATGCAGTGAGCCAAGATTGTGCCGCTGCACTTCAGCCTGGGAGACAGAGCAAGACTCCATCTCAGGGGAAAAAAAAAAAGGTACATTTCTTTATGAAGCTTATCTTACTGTAGAAAACCCAACCTATAGATTTTGTCCTTTCTTCTTTTCTCCTTTTCTGTTCCAGAGCGTGGACACTTCAAACCAGGATACTTCCTTATTGTGGGGTCAAACTGCACAAAGAAAGCTAAGATCATTACCATATGTTGATGAGCCAGAGGATCAGAACTCAATCTTTGTACACCTTCCCCATAATTAAGATCACATAAAAAGGGCAGGGATTCAAATGAGCCTAACATGTTTTCTCACTCACCAGAAAGTTTGCATGTGGTTAACGAAAGGATAACGAAACACAGCCTATTGTAGCAACAACACTTTGGCCAAGTCATCTGCTGTCCCAAGTCTCTGTGGAGACTGTGTTGATTCCACAGCCTCTCCTTCCTTCATACTCCTGTCTGTAGGAGGTTTGTGAGCCTCTGATAGATGGAAAACATTCCCAAGACCAAACTAGAGGGTTTAGCACTTCCATCCCCCACCCCTTATAGAGTGAGATGAGCTTTGGCAACGGATCACTAGAGGATGGATCCTTGAGAGCAGGTGTGCCTGGGAAGTTGAAGACAGTTTTTCTACAATGGGCTCCTTGTTGGTGTCTGAATCCAGTCTGGATATGATTAATGGACTCTTTTATCTTTTTTTTTCTTTTTCTAACTTTTCACTGACTTGAAGCTAATAATTCACTCTTTTAAAATTAGGCTTTCCTCTAATCATGTGACTTCTTCAAAGTTAGTTAAAATTAGAATTTATATTTCCCTATTTATAAAAAGGAACTTACAATAGGATGTTAGTGCTAAAGGGACTTTTTAAGACAACTTAATATGACTCTGCATTTTATAAAGGCTAGATCCCAGAGAGGTTGAGGGACTTATTCAAGGTCCAAAGAGCTTGTAAGTGGTAGGGCCAGGAATAAAACTTGGGGAATTTAGTTAATTTTTCAATTCACAAAGTTGAAGTTGAAATTGGAGAATTACTGAAATTTTTGCCTGAAGGCCAAAAATTTAAGTGCCATTGATATTTTATTTTTGGTATCATTTTTCTGACAATCTAGCTAGTGAATAAAAAATAAAAAGTGGTTGGGCACAGTGGCTTATGCCTATAATCCTAGCACTCTGAGAGGCTGAGGCAGGCGGGTTGCTTGAGCTTAGGAGTTCAAGACCAACCTGGGCAACATGGTGAAACCTCATCTTTACCAAAAATACAAAAAATTAGCCAGGCATGGTGGCGTATTCCTGTGGTCTCAGCTACCTGGGAGGCTGAGATAGGAAGATCACTTGAGCCTGGAAGCCACAGAGTGCAGTGAGCCAAGATCACATCACTGCACTCCAGCCTGGGTGACAGATCCAGACTTTTGTTGAGACAAAAGTCAAAACAAACACAAAAAGCCCACAAAGTATAATTCTCTAGTATTTTATCTAATGAAAGTATAATAGAAGTTTTGCTGTTAAACATAAGATATAGAATTAATAAAATGCCTGTGAATACCTATTTTTCTTTTTGTTCTTTTTTTCTTTTTCCATACATATTCTGCTTATGTAATATTTTTCATAATTATTTTGGATCATAATAATTTTCTCTGAGATTAAGTCTTACTATTTTGCCCAGGCTAGCCTCAAACTCTTGGGCTGAAAGATCCCCCCTCAGCCTCCTGTGTACCGAGGACTGCAGGTGGGCACACCATGCCCATCAGGATCATAATAGTTTTCGTTGATATTTTAATGAATCTTGATTCTTTTTTTAAATAATGACTTATGGTGTATGATCTATCAGTTTAAAATTAATTCTAATTTTCTGTCACTCATCAAATGTATAATCCACTTGCATAAACCATTATTCTAAGTTAAAGATAATTTCAGATGTACAGAAACATTGCAGGAAAAATACAATGAATTTCTAGATAGTCTTCACATTATAACATTATATACATTTCTTTATAAAGCCTATCTTATTGTAGAAAATCTCATCTATAGATTTTTTACAGATTAGACTCTACATTTATATGTCTTTTTTTTTTTTCTGAGTAACTTAAGAGTAAGTTGCAGACATAATGCCCTTCTAACCTTAATCCTTAACTGGAAAAAATATACAGCACCCAATTAACTATAGAGTAATCTAAGTATCGGTCTTTTCAGCAACACCCACTCAGATAATAATCATTGTTGGTAGCATCATTTTCAAATTGTAGCATCTTCTAACATGAACAATGGTAGATAAAAATCTATCTATAAGAATAATTGATATAGTCTTTTAGGTCAATAGATAGTTATTAAAGAATAAGTGCTTTAGCTGGGCACAGTGGGCATGCCTGTAATACCAACTACTCAGAAGTCCGAGGTAAGAGGACTGCTGGAACCCAGGAGTCTGAGACCATCCTGGACAACATAGCAAGACCTCTGTCTCTCCAAAAAAAAAAATTTTTTTTTTTTTGAGATGGAGTCTTGCTCTGTCATCAGGCTGGAGTGCAGTGGCATGATCTTGGCTGACTGCAACGTCTGACTCCCTGATTCAAGTGATTCTCCCACTTCAGCCTTCTGACTAGCTGGGATTACAGGTACGATCCACCACACCCAGCTAATTTTTTTTTTTTTTTTTTTTTTTGAGACAGAGTTTCACTCTTGTTACCCAGGCTGGAGTGCAACGATGCAATCTCGGCTCACTGCAACCTCTGCCTCCTGGGTTCAAGCAATTCTCCTGCCTCAGTCTCCCGAGTAGCTGGGACTACAGGTGCACGCCACCATGCCCAGCTATTTTTTGTATTTTTAGTAGAGACAGGGTTTCACCATGTTGACCAAGATGGTCTCGATCTCTTCACCTCGTGATCCACCCACCTCGGCCTCCCAAAGTGCTGGGATTACAGGCATGAGCCACCGCCCAGCCTCCCAGCTAATTTTTGTAATTTTAGCAGAGACGGTGTTTCACCATGTTGGCCAGAATGGTTCAATCTCCTGACCTCGTGATCCGCCTGCCTCGGCCTCCCAAAGTGCTGGGATTATAGGCATGAGCCACCATGCCCGGCCCCAAAAATTTTTCAAAATTAGGTGGATGTGGTGGTCCATGCCTATGGTTCCCGCAACTTGAGAGGCTAAGGCAAGATGATCACTTGAGCCCAGGAGATTGAGGCTGCAACTGCACTCTAGCCTGGGCAACAGAGCAAGATCCTCTATCTTTAAAAAAAAAAAAAAAGGACATCTTGGGCCGGGGGCAGTGGCTCACTCCTGTAATCCCGGCACTTTGGGAGGTCAAGACGGGCGGATCACAAGGTCAAGAGATCAAGACCTTCCTGGCCAACATGGTGAAACCCATCTCTACTAAAAATACAAAAATTATCTGGGCATGGTGGCGTGCGCCTGTAGTCCCAGCTACTGGGGAGACTAAGGCAGGAAAATTGCTTGAACCCGGGAAGCAGAGGTTGCAGTGAGCTGAGTGCACGCCACTGCACTCCAGCTTGGCGCCTGACGACAGAGCAAGACTCTGTGTCAAAAAAAAAAAAGGACATCTTTAAGCAATGAACACCACTCTTTCATGCTCTGTTTTTCAGTTTATATTTGTTTTCTCAGGTGTTACACAGCTGTTTTTGTTTTCTTGTTTTTGTTTTTGTTTTGAGACGAAGTCTTGCTCTGTTGCCTAGGCTGGAGTGCAATGGCAAAATCTTGGCTCATTGCAACCTCGGCTCGCTGCAACCTCCGCCTCCTTGGTTTAAGCAATTCTCTGCCTCAGCCTCCCAAGTAGTTAGGATTACAGATGCCCGCCACCATGCCCAGCTAATTTTTTTATTTTAGTAGAGACAGGGTTTCACTATGTTGGCCAGGCTGGTCTTGAACTCCTGACCTTGTAATTCACCTGCTTCAGCCTTCCAAAGTGCTGGGATTACAGATGTGAGCCACCTTGCCCAGCCTTTGTTGTTGTTGTTGTTTTTTTAAGAAAGGAGGTGATTGCTTCAGTACCACAGTATCCTATAGTAATTCATCATATAATTTTCTACATGGAAGTAGAAAATAGCAATCAGAGTCAGCTGGGTGTGGTGGCTCACCCCTGTAATCCCAGTACTTTGGGAGGTGGAGGTGGGTGCATCACAAGGTCAGGAGTTCGAGATCAGCCTGACCAACATTGTGAAACCTGGTCTCTATTAAAAATACAAAAATTATTGTTAAGCACAATTATTGGCATAAAAGAGGTTTTTAATACCCATTCTTAGACTGCATTCTAGCCTGGGCAATAAAACAAGAATCCCGTTCTCTCTCTCTCTCTCTCTTCCTCTTTCTTTCTTTCATTCTTTTTTTTTCTTTCTTTTGCCCTTTCTTTCTCCTTTTCCTTTTCTTTCTTTAAAAAAAAAAAAAAATAGAAAGTGGATAATTTTCCTTCTCCCCGGGACTGTTCTCCGGAAGGTTTGAATAGAGGGAATAGGAAAGAATTAGCAACAGTATCATAGGTTTCTTTTTTTTCTCCCTGCTGCTTTCTTTCTTTCTTTCTTTCTTTTTTTTTGTAAGAGACAGGGTCTCATTCTCTTGTCCAGGCTAGAGTGGAGTGGCATGAGCTTGGTTCACTCTAGCCTCAAATTCTGGGCTCAAGTGATTGTCCCACATTGGCCTCCCAAAGTGTTGGGATTATAGGCATGAGCCACTGTGCCCGGCCTCCTGCTGCTTTCTTTACTGATTTAGGATATGGACCATCTAGTCTGCCAGAGCTGCAGTAACAAAGGATCGCAGACTGGGTGGCTTAAACAACAGAAATTAATTTTCTCACTGTTCTGGATGCTAGAAGTCCAAGATTAATGTGCTGGCAGGTTTGGTTTCTCTCAATGTCTCTCTCCTTGGCCACCTTCTCACTGTTCTCTGTGCACATGCATCCCTAGTGTCCCTTTCCCTTCTTATAAGGAAGTTCTCATGTCACCTTCTAGATGTTCTGCAGACATAGTACCCCTAAGTTTATTTAGTAGTTCCTAAAAAAAATTATGTCAGTTCCTCTGCTGTACTGATTTTCTCTGCTGAATTTGTTCTACCTCTGTTTATGGATTAACTGAATACATCTAGCAGACTTACTCTGACCAGGCCAGATAAAAATCTTTGGCTGCTTTACATCCAGCATCACATAAGGTTTTTAGAGGCCACAGAACCCATGCTCTATTAATACTTTCCACATGGTCTGTGGTTTGTTCCGCATCCCTATCCTTTACTTGGTACTTGGGCTTCTTCGTGCACAAGGCCAGGACTTTATGACTCTCCTTGTTGTTGGATTCACTAACTGTAATTGAGGGTTTGTTTTCTCCATGTCACTCTTCAGCATTACGGCATCAATCACTGTAAGTCTGTCCCTTCGATCATCATCTTGCTCTATATGTAACTAAAGTACCTTTTTAGATTATTTTTAGTAGGTCTTGTTTCATTTGGGGATTCAGCCTTTCTGCCACTATTCTGACAGATCCCACGCACATTTTTTTCTTTTCTCTCTCTTTTTTTTTTAAAGTCAGGGTCTCACTATGTTGCCCAGACTGGAGGGCAGTGGCTATTCACAGGCACAATTATGGCATGCTACATACAGCCTTTAGCTCCTAGGCTGAAGTGATCCTCCTGCCTGAGCCTCCCAAGTATCTGGGACTATAGATATGCATCACTGTGCCTGGCTTCTTTTATTTTTTCTTATTCATGAATCTTCTCTTTTTCATTCTATTCATCCTTCTTGTTTTTTTATTACCTCTACTATTTTTGTAATTAAGTACTTCTTTTTGTCAAAGCAATAAGCTATGTAATTTTTAAATCAAATAATATTAAAAAGCTTATTTTTTAAAAGCACACCAGTCCCTCTCTCTACGTCTGCCTGTAACATGCTCATAATATTTTTTGATTTTCAGTATTAGACATTATTGTTGACTTTCTACTATTGAAATCAGTCAGCTTCCCAAAAGAGGAATCTTCATTCTCCTCTCTGGAGAGTATTTGCCTGGTAATTAAACTATGGCTCTAAGAGCCAAATAGGGAAATAGGGCTGTGGATCTTATAGATCTATATGAAGATTTTTGTTTAATCTCATCCCCAGCTATGCCTTGTGTCCCCATTGTAAAACTTCTTTGGGTCAGTGTTAACTGACAACCCCCAGACCTCTACTTATGTGGAGAAAGGATGGTGGTTTTCTGGCCATGTGGACTCAGGGTAAGAGTATTAACCATGCTTTATATATGGTTTCACCTCCTCCTGTTTTCAGCCCTGCTCTTCAACCTGGCTTCAGGAATACTTGGTACCTGTCCTTTTTATATGTAATACCTCAATTTTTAAATGTTGGCAATTAATGCATAGTTATAAAAAATATTTAGCAAGGCTCAGCAAGCCTAACAAGATATCTGTGGGCTGTTTGCATCCCTTGAGTTCTAACTCTGAATGCTTAGATGAGAAAAATTTTGTCAGGAAACTCTTAATCCAACCTAATGTCTCTTTGACTTAAATAATCACGGGCCAAGGATAAGTGCATATGCATTCTCTCTCTCTCTTTCTCTCTCTCTCTCTCTCTCTCTCTCTCTGTCTCTCTTTGTCTCTCTCTCTCTCTCTCTTTCTATGTGTACCTATTGAATATATGATTCTAAGGCAGGCTAGTAAGGGAAAGCTGGCTTGCTGTTGTATACCTAATGGCATAATCAGAACGGGACTCTAGATGATAAGCAGTCAACATTTACTTGATGCCTTCTGTGTGTTTCACATGCCTGCCAAGTGCTGAGAGAATGAGATGAAGAGCAGTCCTGAGTGTGAGCCAAAGTCAGGGCCATCTTTTTCTTCTGCACGCTCCTGCTCAGGAAGGCTGTTATTCAGTCTTTTTTTTGTTACACAGACTCCAAAGAGATGAAATTTATTTACTGTGTAAACAGTACTACATAAGTCTTTCCAATAGGACTTCCTAGGGGGCTGAGGAGATCATTTCAAGATGTAAGACCTATGTCCACTATAAAACTTGCTACCAAGGAAGATCAGGTCCAATTTTTTAGTTGATTTCAAATAACTCATTCTGAAAATCCTTTTAAATTAGAGGAAGAAGCCGGGTGCAGTGGTTCATGCCTGTAATCCCAGCACTTTGGGAGGCTGAGCAGGGTGGATCACTTGAGGTCAGGAGTTCGAGACCAACCTGGCCAACATAGTGAAACACTGTCTTTACTAGATATTCAAAAATTAGTTGGGCATGGTGGTGCACACCCATCATCCGAGCTACTCTGCAGGCAGAGGCAGGAGAATCACTTCAACCTGGGAGGCAGAGGTTGCAGTGAGCTGAGATTGCACCACTGCACTCCAGCCTGGGCAACAGAGGAGACTCTGTCTCAGAAAATAAAAATAAATATAAAACAAAAATAAAAACTAGAGGAAGGAATAGAACTAGAACTGAGAATTTTGCTGTGGCAAAGAAAAAGTCCATCAGAGTATGTCTTACACTTCTAAAGAAGATAGAAAGGGCATCTGTTTTTATATGGTAATTCTGAAAATAAAACAAATAGACCAGCAGTTACATATAAAGCCAGTGTTACATATTGAAAGGAGCATTAGACTTAAAATCATACCTGGATTCAAATCCTCTAACTTGAACTTAACTACCACTAACTACATGATTCTAAGCAAGTTACATAATAGTGATTTGTCTGAGCCTCAGTTTCTTATGTAAAATGTCCCCCACCCCTGTCTTATATTGTGTGATGATTTAATAATCTTGGAAGCTTTCTGAAAACAATATGTATTCAAATAGAAGACATTATTACTGCTATGTATAGTAAGATCAGTGTAGATCCATCATTTCCAAAGCATTTTCTCCCCAGTAAGTTAAGTATGGAAGCAATGGATTTGGCAATGTGTGGGGAAGGTTGGTAGGTGTCTCTTGAAAATATTTATATTGCCTTTCCTTTCTCTTTCCCCAGCTTCTTGTTAGAAAGGGCTTTAGGGTTTTCACAGATTGAGTTGCTTTTCCTGAGCTACATGCTACTCTAAGACCTTCTTATTTATGGAAAGAAGCATAATATGATTGATAGAGTTGTTAGGACTGGTTTTAAATTCCTGATCCAGGCCTGGTGTGGCAGCTCACGCCTGTAATCATAGCACTTTGGGAGGCCGAGATGGGCAGATCACTAGGTCAGGAGATCAAGACCATCCTGACCAACATGCTGAAACCCGTCTCTACTAAAAATACAAAAAATTAGCCGAGTGTGGTGGTACGTGCCTGTAGTCCCAGGTACTCAGGAGGCTGAGGCAAGGGAATCCCTTGAATCCTGGAGGCAGAAGTTGCAGTGAGCCAAGATTGCGCCACTGCAATCCAGCCTGGGCAACAGAGCGAGACTCAAAAAAAAAAAAAAAAATTCCTGATATATTTATCATCCAACTGGGGGCTTTGGAAAAATTTCCTAATCTTACCATCCCCTGTGAAATAAGGGTAATAACACCACCAACAACAGTAATACCTTCTTAGGATTATTGTGAGAGTACTTAGTAGCTACTCAATGACTGTTATTCCTCATTAAGAAAGGCTTCCTGGCTGGGCACAGTGGCACATGCCTATAATCCCAGCACATTGGGGGGGCTGAGATGGAAGGATTGCTTGATGCCTCAGGAGTTTGAGACCACCCAGAGCAACATAAAGGGACCTATCTTCACAGAAAAATGTTTTTGAAGTAACTGTTGCTGGGCACAATGGCTCATACCTGTAACCCCAGCACTTTGGAAGGCTGAGGCAGGAAGATTGATTGACCAGCCTGAGCAAGACTGCAGGACTGTGTAGAAGAAAAGAAAGAAGAAAGAGAGAAGGAAAGAAAGAGAAGAAAAAGAAAAGAAACGGGAAGAGGAAGGGAAGAAGGAAAGGAGGGGAAAGGAAACTGCACATGGTAGCATATGCCTGTAGTCCCACTTACTCAGGAGGCTGAGGCCGGAGTATTGCTTAGAAACCAGGAGTTTGAGACTACACACTTCAGCAACAGAATGAGACTCCGTGTCTACAAAAGAAGAAAAAGAAAGCCTTCTCCCTTTTTAAACTCACCTTTTAATATATCTTAGAAATCAAGACATTGTCCTTCCTTGCTACCCTCCTGGAATGGCTGACTGAGCTGTTCTTGTGTGAAAGCTGGCCTTGACTCATCAGTAGTTCAAGAGGGTTCTCTTATGTGACAATTTTTTCCCTGAATGGAAGGGAAAAACATGTATTTTTACTGCCAACTCACTGCAGCCACCCCCACTGGCAGTAGGCTGAAGAAGTAGGCTGGAAACAGCTGTAAATGCATTTTTATGGGCCTGCATATGTCTGTGCTCTGTCTATCTTCTTTTTCTAGACATGTATTTGTTCTCAGTCACTTAGGCCTAGGTATCTGCTTTTTCCTCCCATGGACTTGGAAAAAACAGCTGTTCTTAATTGGTTACAAGTAGTTGGTTATAAACACATGTGAGGCACTTATGATGAAAGAAAACTTTACTGTGCATCTAAGCATTGATGCCTGTGGAGCTCTTTGAGCTGTACTGACGGCATTGGCTGTGCCCATCTGGCTTTTCTCAGCTCTTAAGTGGTTATGTGGTCTCCAGGAGGCAGTCACTGCTCTGTCTGTATTGTCAGTATCTTTGATTATCCTTCTCTTTATGGTTTGAAACTTGAAGACCCTGCGACTGTTCACTTGGGCCTTTTTGAAATGTTAAGAGGCTTGGATACATTTTTTAGATGTACCAGGAAAAGAAGTAGTCTCTTGCCTTGCAGTAAACTTTTCTCTTTTTTTTTTTGAGATGGAGTTTCGCTCTTGTTGCCCAGGCTGGAGTGCAGTGGCGTGATCTTGGCTCACCACAGTCCCGGTTTCAAGCAATTCTTCTGTCTCAGCCTCCCGAGCAGCTGGGATTACAGGCATGTGCCACCACGCCTGGCTAATTTTGTATATTTAGTAGAAATGAGGTTTCTCCATGTTGGTCAGGCTTATCTTGAACGCCCAACCTCAGGTGATCTACCCTCCTTGGCCTCCCAAAGTACTGGGATTACAGGTGTGAGCCACCACATCTGGCCCTTGCAGTAAACTCTTAATTCTACCAGTGGAGTCAAATTGTCTTAAAGCTACTTACCAAACCTCATTTTAGCAGATAGTTTTAAGCTTCAGGTTTCATTCCAGAGAATATGATAGGGGCTTTAACTTCAATTTGTTCACTTATGAGTATCCTTAGATAAGACATCATGTAAAGCTCTAAGGGCCACTGAAAAATGAACACTGTTTTGCCTTCAAAGAGCTTCCCATATAACAGAAATGACAAAAAGGATGTGCATGAGCACACACACAGGCCTATGCACTCAAGGTAAAAGTAGCTTCTGAGGTCCATAAAAAAGGTAATTAAGGAGGTCTTAAAGAGATGTGGGGAGACTGGTAAAGTTGTCATGCAATTAGCATTTCAAAGGACCCTGAAGGTTAGGTAGGGTTTCAACCCCTTTATTTCTCTGCTCCTATTACTACATTACAGTAAAAATGCTATCAAAGAATATCTGGACTGGGCATGGTGGCTCACGCCTGTAATCCCAGCACTTTGGGAGGCCAAGGCGGGCAGATCACAAGGTCAGGAGATTGAGACCATCCTGGCCAACATGGTAGAACCTCATCTCTACTAAAAATACAAAAATTAGCTGGATGTGGTGGTGCACACCTGTAGTCCCAGCTACTCGGGAGGCTGAGGCAGGAGAATCTGCCTTAGCTTGAACCTGAAAGGCAGAAGTTGCAGTGAGCCAAGATCATGCCACTGCACTCCAGTCTGGTGACAAAGCGAGACGCTGTCTCAAAAAAAAAAAAAAAAAAAAAAAAAAAAAAAAGGAATATCTGGGCTAGATTAGGTGGCTCACAACTGTAATCCCAGCACTTCGGGAGGCCAAAGCAGGAGGACTGCTTGAGCCCAAGAGTTTAAGACCAGCCTGGGCAACATGGTGAAACCCCATCTCTACAGTAAATTAGTCAGGCATGGCGCCATGCGCCTATAGTCCCAGCTACTAGATAGGCTGAGATAGGAGGATTGCTTGAGCCTGGGAGATAGGGGTTTCAGTGAGCTGAAATCGTGCTACTGCACTCCAGCCTGGGCAACAGAGTGAGATCCTGTCTCAAAAAAAAAAAAAAAGATATGAAATTGACTGCAGGAAGATGGAAAAAAAGAAACATGTATTCAGTGATGGAACCCATAAGTGGCGATTTTTTTTCCTGCATACTTGTGCTCCACCATCTAATACACTCACAACTTTTCATTAATTCATCATATATTTATTTAAAAGCTTACTATGTGCTAGGCACAGTTTTAGAGACTTGAGATACAGTGAAGACAGAACCCTTGCTATCGTGGAGCTTACGCTCTAGCAGGGTAAACAATGAACAATAAACATAGTAAATTATGTAGTGTGTTTAAAAGGTTAGAAGTGCTGTAGAAAAAGTAGAACAGAGTAAGGAAGATAGGAAGTGGTATTGTGGGGCCCAGGGGGTTGCAGTTGTATACAGAATGTTGAGTATAAGCCTTATTGAGAAGGTCATATCTGAGTAAAAACCTCAAAGTGCTTGAGGGGCTAGCCATGCAGAAATTTGGTGGAAGAACATTTCAGGGAGAGCCAGCATGAAAGTCCTGAAGTAAGAGTCTACCTGGTATATTTGTGAAATAGCAAGGAAGTCAGGGTGTTAAGGTAGAGTGGGGAATGGGGATAATAGTGGAAGATGAAGTCAGTGGTGAGTGAGGCAAGAGGGGGTGTGCATGTATAGCATGTGACTGTACTGAATACTGTAGGCAATTGGAACACAATGGTAAGTGTTTGTGTAGCTAAACGTAGAAAAGATACAGTGAAAATACAGGGCGGGTTTTTTAAATTTGTTTTTCGGGGTTTTTTCTTTTTTCTTTTTTTCTTTTTTTTTGAGACAGTCTCACTCTGTCACCTAGGCAGGAATAGTGGTGTGATCTAACCTCACTGCAGCCTCTGTCTCCTAGATTCAAGTGATTCTCATGCCTCTGCCTCCCAAGCAGCTGGGATTACAGACATGCACCATGCCTGGATAATTTTTGTATATTTAATGAAGACAGGGTTTCGCCATGTTGACCAGGCTCAAATTCCTGGCCTCATGTGATCTGCCCACTTTGGCCTCCCAAAGTGCTGGGATTACAGGTGTAAGCCACTGCTCCTGCCCAAAATACAGTATTATAATCTTATGGGACCATCTTATGGGACTGATGTTTCGTTGACTGAAACATCATTATGCAGCGCATGACCGTAATGGGTTGCAAGGAAAGGGCAAAAACTCCAAAGACTCTGGCAAGAAAATTAATCCTGGTGTTTTGCATTTGGGATTGATTTCAGTACAGAATACTTAAGTGGTCTCTTATAGCCCAAAGTGCCATTGAGGACAACTTCTGAGCATGATTGATAAGTTGCACATCAAGGAATCTTGACCACATTGCTTTCAGCTTTTGAGTCAAAAACATACTCATTCTTGGAGGACTTCATGAAGCAAATGAACTTGACACTAAACAAAAGCAACTGATGTTGGCTAGAAATGGGAATAGTATTCTGACTCTTCAAAGGCCTGATGCAATAAACCCTGGCTGAATGTTTTGAAAGTGGGGCATAAGTAGAGAAGGGAGGGAAATTAGGACATACACATTTCCCTTTGTCTTCTCTAGGGTGACATTTGGCCTTGGCATTTAGAAAGATCTTTATCTGAATTTTAAGCAAGGTGTTTTCTTCTGGGATCCTGGGTCCTCTAAGGTAGTAAGTGGATCACTGATACTGAAATTCTGTGAGATACTTTGTTCTCATTTTCTTCTCTGAGATCTTGCAATCGATAAGGTTATAATCTTCCCCACCCCTCTACCATCTCTTCTAAATCAAAGAAAGATTAATATATGGGGACTTTGGCCTCAACTTACACCTAAACTTAAAAAGGATTGTCAGCTGGCTGGGCACAGTGGCTCACACTTATACTCCCAGCACTTTGGGAGGCTGAGGCAGGTGGATCACAAGGTCAGGAGTTTAAGAACAGCCTTACCAACATGGTGAAACCCTGTCTCTACTAAAAATACAAAAAAAAAAAAATAGTAAAAATACAGAACAATTAGATGGTGGCACGCACCTGTAATCCCAGCTACTCAGGGGGCTGAGGCAGGAGAATCACTTGAACCCGGGAGGTGGAGGTTGCAGTGAGCTGAGATCGTACCACCACTGCACCCCAGCCTGGGTGGCAGAGCAAGACTCCATCTCAAAAAAAAAAAGAGGGTCAGCACATTTGGCTAAGCCAGCCATAGCAGAGGGCCCAGGGAAATGACTGTTGGTTTATACAGAATTTCATGAACAAATGGCAGCTCAGGAATGAGTCAAATCCTTTTTCCTGGGTATGTGCTATTTTATTTATTGGTACCCATTGTTAGTGATTCAGTCAGGACTCAGTTCAACAATCAGGGGGTGGGGTTGATTCTTACCTGGGTCCTTACCCACAGTCTTAGAGATGACCCTGAAGGGATATTATGTGGTTTATATAGTTCTTAGATAAAAATATGCCCTTCCTAACTCCTTCCAATTTGACCCTGCTATTGACCAGCACAGTCTGGCTAGATGACAGAGGAAAGGAGACTCTCGATTCTTTCTGATATTGGCATTTTGACTTTAGCTATTTCACATTACAGGAGAAGCTGTCTGGCTTATACAAATTTCCAGGATTAATAATCTCAAAAGAAATTATTCTATGTAAACTGTAGAGTAGCAGCCATATTCAATCATATGAAACCTGGGAACCAGGAAAGAAACTATAAAGAACCTCTCTGAAGCCATTTATAGCTATGATTGTACAGTCTTGGTTACTTTAAACAAATGGCTGCCATAATTCTACCTGTACCTGTTTTCACCTCAATCTCTGGGTTTATTGATTTCCTCTTCTTTTTCAGATTTCCTAGGTACCAGCATGGGTGGAAAGAAGGAAAAAAAAGACCCTCGTGTTAAAATTGCTACCAAGAAGAGAGATCAGGGCCGGGCGCAGTGGCTCACGCCTGTAATCCCAGCACTTTGGGAGGCCGAGGCGGGTGGATCACAAGGTCAGGAGTTCAAGACCAGCCTGGCCAAGATGGTGAAACCCCGTCTCTACTAAAAATACAAAAATTAGCTGGGCATGGTGGTGGGCGCCTGTAATCTCAGCAACTTGGGAGGCTGAGGCAGAGAATTGCTTGAACCCAGGAGGTGGAGGTTACAGTGAGCCGAGATCGTACCACTGCACTCCAGCCTGGGTGACAGATTGAGACTCCGTCTAAAAAAAAAAAAAAAAAAAAAAAAAAAGAGAAATCAGATGGGGTCAGATTGCATGAAAGAGCAATAGAAACAGTTTTTTCAGGCATTGATATGCTTCAGTTATTCTTTAGATCTGAAAGTTATTGTAATTGTGTTCCAAGTCAGAAAGTTTGGTTTGATTAATGCACTTTAGTTCTATGATAGCTGATTATTATGAGACCTTCCATCTGTCCTCTTTTGACATACTTATTCTAAAATTCCTCTCTTTCCAAACACTATCCATTCAGCAAGTATTTATGCACCTGGTGAACTCTGGACATTGCACTCCAGGTTCTAGGTATGCAAGAGTAAGTAAGACAGATCCAGTTTTACTCTCATTGTGTACTCAGTGTCAGCGATGTGATGAAATGTCTTATGATAAAGCTATAGAGCTTGTGCTCAGGGTACCATTGAATAGTGTCCCTCCTTTTAATTTAGGACTTAGAAGAAAACCAGCCTATCTGATAACTACCAGAAAGATTTAGAAATCTAAATCTTCTGAATATAAGCTTCTGACTCCATTCCTATTCAAACTCTTCCATCTTCCAAAAGCAGCTGATATGGTGGAAAGCAAGATTCTGGTTCAAATCTTAGTTCTGCCATTTTCTAGCTTATGACTTGGGATAAGTCATTTA
This sequence comes from Cheracebus regulus, assembly GCA_963574635.1. NCBI lineage: Eukaryota > Metazoa > Chordata > Mammalia > Primates > Pitheciidae > Cheracebus > Cheracebus regulus. The sequence continues at coordinate 16,483 of CAUYQU010007321.1, forward strand.
AATCCCCCCACCTCCCCTTTTTTGAGGCAGAAGGATTAAACAAGAGACTGTTGTTAATAGATTTAAATCAAAGTTTCTTTGCTAACCACCCTAGTGGGAGTAGAGGCAGAAGTAAGATGTTAAAAAAGTAAAATTCAGAGGAGACCCATGAGCAGAAATGCTACTTGTCATAATTAACCTTACCTAGAAAAGAAATAGACCCAAATGAACTTTTGGGGGATGGTAGAATCTCTCAGACAACTATTTTGGGTTCTTTTGATTCCTATTTATCCCTCTTCCCCAGTTGTCTCTAGTTTATTTTCATTTTGACTAGACCCACCTTCCCTTTCATCCCATCTTAGAATCCAGTGCACTCAGACTGCCTAGGGGTTCCCACCATGGCAGTCTACGTCAGTGCCTAACCTTTCCTCATCCTCGTTCTCCATGAAAAATCCACTAGTCCTGTGTCCTGGTCCCTCTCTTTTCCTTTATGGTTTATTAGCAAACTTGATGTTGGGCTGAGATATGAATATGATAAATATATTTTCCATCCTGGAGAATTCAGATATTACTGATGTCAAATATGGAGAAAAATTTTGTCACCCACAAAATAGATTGAGCACCTAAAGCTGGCTGTGTGAGCAGATGGGTGCAGTCTGGAACCTTTTGCTGTCATAAAAAAGATATGTACATGGTAATAAGTACATATCTCTTCCATGAGACAAAAGAAGAATTTGTTAGGGGGCCAAAAGCAGAAGATACCCCTAGAGCCAATATTATTTCTAGGGAAGGGACATTGTTCTAGTCATTTTCCCTCCAAACACAGACTTTGAGAGATATTTGAAATGAATGTTTTAATAAGGTGGAGTTGGGAGTGCAGGGAGGCACTTGGAGCAGAGACTGTCTAATGATACTTTGTGACTAGTGGCACCATGCTCCTGGTAGGGACTAAGAGGGGATCCCTTGAGTAGATAAATGAATGCTCATTTGTGTCTGGATGCATCACATTTTGCCAGTTAGCCAAGGGCACATGTTTCTCTGTGTGTACTGAGTTGTCTGGTTGTTCAGAAGGAACTTGATCAGAACTTATGTGCATGTGTGCTGGATGGGTGTGATACCATTACCAGTGAAACAAAACCTTTGAATTTATCTCAGGTTCATAAATGATAACATCTTTATCTATGTTATAAGTTCCAGGCCTCTGGCACTTTTCTCAGTCACTGAAGAAGGAAGCCTACAGGATGGTCCTTAAAATACAGCTTGCTATCGATATCCTCTTGACTTTAATCTATACGTGATATCTTTAAGGCCCACTCTCTAATTATAATTCTCAGTACTTGGACCCTGCTTATTAAGAACGTAATCCAAATCTTTCTTTCTTTATCCTTAGTTCTCCCTGCTATCGGGCAGGGAAGTATTCTATTATTCCCCCAGTGGTTTGGGATTTTGTGGGGTTTTTTGTTTTGTTTTGTTTTGTTTTGTTTTTGTTTGCTGTTTTGATCATAGAAACTGAGGGCCAATGGATTAGAGATGTTTTTTGTACATTTAAGTCATTATATGCTTCTGGTTCTGCATGTCCCTGGTTTAGCTGTCTAACTATTCCCAAGCAGTTCTGTCTCATTTTGCTCATGATTAGCCTTTTCTAAGGTAACACTTTGATTCTATCTTGGGGATCAAAAACCTGAGAAATGTTTTAAGTGGCTTTAGTTTCATTGACAATGGAATTGCAGTGGGTGGGTGTGGGCAATGCTTAAAGGCTAAATAAAGGCTCTTCATAAGAGCACATATGCTGAGAGGTGCTTTATCTTCTCTCTTTCCATAGCAACTTATCTGTAAGATTAAGCATTCTGCTTGTGGTATAGTTAATAAAATCTTAGCTCCTATTCAGAGCTGTTTCTTTGCCATTACTGGAATCTATTTACTTTCATCCTTTTCATCATTTGATTTTTGTTTCCTTCTGTTTTCCCAGGTGGCATTGGTAGGGTGGTCAACGGAGCCTTCATGGTGCTGAAAGGGCATCGATCTATTGTTAACCAGGTCCGATTTAATCCTCACACCTACATGATCTGCTCTTCTGGTGTAGAAAAGATTATCAAGGTGAGACACCTTCTTCCCCTTCTGTCCTTTTAGAGAAATTCTCACAATTCATAATTAGAAGAAACTAGAATAATATATGTAGGACCTCATATCTAAACATACCAAAGGTCTATCAAAAGTCTCAGATTTTGACATATTACAAAATACTGGAAAGCTGATATTAAAAAGTGATGCCAGGCATAATGACAGTACCTGTAGTCCCAGCTACTTAGGAGGCCGAGGCAGGAGGATCACTTTAGCCCAGGAGTTTGAGGCCAGCCTGGGCAACAGAGCAAGACATCATCTTAGAATAAGAAGAGGAAGAAGAAAGAAAGGTGATTTAAAATGCTCCTTTCAGAACCATTTAGTTTTTCATTAAACAATATTTTAGAGACAAGGTGTTGCTGTGTTGCCCAGGCTGGACTTGAACTTCTGGACTCAAGCGCTCCTTCTGCCTGAGCCCCCCAAGTAGCTGAAACTACAGGCATGCATCACTGTACCTGGCTTGGAACCATTTTTTTAAACTAGTCGCTAAGCTTTGAAACAGAGGGTGTCTTCTTAACACTACTTTGTATGCTGCAACATTTTCAAAGGCCTTTGGTCTTGAGTATAATGAATTTTGCTTTCAAACCTCATCTGGAGGTTAGGAGAGCCACTATCCCCTCAGTTACTTTGTATGTACTTTGCATTAATTGCTGTCCTAATATGGCATGGATAAAACTAATGATTGCCAGAATCATAGTTAAATTGTCTCAGGATATATCAAAAAAACTACTGCATGTGGTTGTAATTGAGGCTACTTGGGTATGAATACTAAATACTTGCATCAGTTGCACATTGGCTGAATAAACTCACCTCTACCAATAAATGCTTTTATAGCTGCAAAAGAGGGTCCCAGCCTGGCCTGTGTCCACAGAAGGTTGACCCACTGCCCCTCACTTGTATTCCAGTGGGTAGTACCATTTTCTCCACATCTGAGAAAATGAGAATTCAGGGTAAATGATTAATTCTTGAGGTCCCTGAGATAATGACTTTTAAGTAAGGATAGGTGATGTTCCTGCTAAAAGCTAAAATGCTTCGATTTTGGCTGGGTGTGGAGGCTCGCACCTGTAATCCCAATACTTTGGGAGGCTGAGGCAGGAGGATCTCTTGAGCCCAGGATACCAGCCTGAGCAACATGGCAGGACTCAGTCTTTACAGAAAATTTAAAAATGAGTGTATACCTGTGGTCCCAGTCACTCAGGAGGCTGAGGCTGAGGGATTGCTTGAACCTAGGAGGTCGAGGCTGCAGTGAGCCATGTTCCCACCACTGCACTCCAGCCTAGGCAACAGAGGGAGACCCTGTTTCAAAAAAAAAAAATCCTCAAATGTTTTCTTAAAATGACTGAAAACCTGAGAGTTTTCAGAGAAAAAATTAAAATTGGTTTGTAATTATTTCATTTCATAATGTTCATTTTCTTTTGTTCTTAAAGTAACTATCCAGAGCTAAATCAAGTTATACTTGATGGCAGGGGGCAGCTGACAGAAATATAATATTGAGGCTGGGTGCGGTGGCTCACGCCTATAATCCCAGCATTGTGGGAGGCTGAGGCAGGTGGATCACCTGAGGTCAGGAGTTTGAGACCAGCCTGGCCAAAATAGTGAAACCTTGCCTCTACTAAAAATATAAAAATTAGCTGTGTGTGGTGGTATGTGCCTGTAATCTCAGCTACTCAGGAGGCTGAGGCAGGAGAATCGCTTGAACCCAGTAGGTGGAGGTTGGAGTGAGCCAAGATTGCGCCACTGCCCTCCAGCCTGAGTGACAAAGCAAGACTCTATCTCAGAAAGAAAAAAGAAATGTAATATTGGTGTGTAGGTAAGTATTTTTATTTGCCCTTAGTCCAACTTCCTTGATTTGCTTTGCTGGTCCTGTGGATCAGGGCTGACTTTCACGGAGGCACACATTTCCCCATGGGGCTAGAGTGAGGAAATCATTTTTACTGACTTTGTCTTTTTACAGATGATGAGATTTAAATTATAAATTAACGGCCCAAGGTCGCACAGCTAATTAGTGGCAAAGCTAGAATAGAGCCCTACCCTTTGTTCTTCCCAGCATACCACCACATTTGCCATACCAGTGGGAAGGCAGCAAGCAGCCCCATTCCCCTGCTGGATTTGAGCCTCTCAGTAGGGCAGTCATTGAAATGGCCCAGTCCCTTGCACTGCTTTCCCATCTTTGGCCGATGACTAATGGGTTGGCTCTGTAATGTGTCCTCTCCGGGCCTGCTGACGTCATTCTTTCTCAGAGAGCTTTCTGCTTAGGGACCTCCTTTATGAGAGAAATTCCTGCTTGGCTGTGTACTCTGGGATGCTTCTGTGATAAGTCTCCCTATTTATTGTTTAGCCAACTATGTCATAGGTTGCAAAATAGCCAAGTTCTCAGAGGAAAAAAAAGTTTCCTCTGTGAGGTTATCCAGACTAAACTATGGAGCTCACTGCTACCTGGTTCGCATGGAATCTGAACCCTGTTCCACCAGGAGGCATGTTTAGCCCTATGAAATGTTAAGTATGTACAGATGACCATAGTGAGAGGGAAAGCAAAAAGCCCTGGAGTTCTCAGCTTTGCTGTCTTGCAGGTGTCATCCCCATTCACAATCTGGTTGGGAATGGCATGACACTAAGCATTGCAGGAAGGGCAGTGGTAAGGAGAAGGATGAGACCAAGGGCCATGCTGGCCTCATCTCTACCGGAATTACTGCCTCACCCTGCGCTAAAGGGCACTTAGTCTCAACCCTTGGTTCTATCTCCCATCTATAAAGTGAAGGTGCAGACAGTGACTTGCCACCCAGGAGTGCTTTGTGAACTACCTGTGCCTAACTCCTATTTTAATAAATGTCACTTTCCTGCCTCCTATTTCTGAGCATATCAGTGACTCAAAGAGCATTAGCCACCATGTTCTGGTCCAGCCTGAGACCTGCTTTTTTCTCTCTACCTCTACTCCCTCCTTCTTTCTGTCCTTGTCTTTTACTTCCATCTTCCTGGCTGGGAGAAACTCCCGGTTGTCAGGGGCAACACAGGGAGACCCCATCTCTACAAAAAATTTAAAAATTAGCCAGGCGTGGTGGTGTCTGCCTGTGGTCCCAGTTACTTGGGAGGCTGAGGTGGGAGGATCACTTGAGCCCAGGAGGTCGAGGCTACAGTGAGCTGTGTTCATGTCACTGCACTCCAGCATGGGTGACAGAGCAAGACCCTTTCTCAAAAATAAAAGCATATGATGATTGCATGTGTAACACAAACACTTGTCACTTAATTGCTTTCCATTTTTATAATGTTTAAATAAGAATTGAACTGCATCCTTTTTCTCAGTAGCCCCTTGAGCTAAACTTCACTGTGTATGGAGAGGAAAATATTTGTCTCGTCTCTCATCTCTTCCCTTCATTCTTTTTTCTTTTCTTTTCCTTCCTTCCTTCCTTCCTTCCTTCCTTCCTTCCTTCCTTCCTTCCTTCCTTCCTTCCTTCCTTCCTTCCTTCCTTTCTTTCTTTCTTTCCTTCTTTCTTTCTTTCTTTCTTTCTTTCTTTTTTTCTTTCTTTCTTTCTTTCTTTCTTTCCTTTATTTTGTAGAGACGGGGTTTTGCCATGTTGCCTAGGCTGGTCTCAAATTCCAGTGCTCCGGTGATCTTTCTGCCTTGGCCTTCCAAACTGCTGGGATTACAGGTGTGAGCCACCACACCTGGCTCTTTCCCATGAATTTTGCCCCATGATGAGGCATATCTAGCCACATTTAACATGTAACAGGAAGTTGGTTTTTCACTGATTGCCTTCTGAGTTGTTAACTTTTGGTGTTAAGAAATTGCCAATTTCACAAATGGTTGGAATTGATACATTAATATTAAGGATGAGGACAGTCAGTACTTCTACTGTTCCAAAGTCTCTGAGGGTGGGTTTTAACCTTCTGGTTGAGGCATTCAATTGAGAAAACATCACATTTATTGATGTTGGGTATAGGCTTTGGTATCATTTTCATTTATACATACAAGAAACAGGCTTTTAAGGGTGAGATCATTTGCTCAGAGCCACAGGAAATGACAGGGCTGGAGTTCCTACCTACTCCTGAAGCACTGTACTGTGAGTCCCTTGAGGATTGAAGACTGGCAGTCTGCAGTAAAGGTTTTGCTTTGCTCTGAATCTTAGGATTGGATGAGACCCATCTAATCTACTGTTTAGAGGAAGGAGCTGAGTGTCACCCGCTAACTAGGAGTGAGTGGGAACCCGCATTCAGGACTCCTGCCTCTTAATCCTGCCTTTCATTCCATTACTCCAGGCTTCAGGAATGAACAGTCTACCTCAGCTTAATACATTCCAGAGCCCAAACGCAAACTGACTTTCAATGTTATGACTTTCATTCCCGAAGAGAAAATGTGGGAGCTGGGTAGTAATCCACCGGAACCTAAAAACAGGCTTGGTGAGGAGCATCTCACCATTGTTATTTTGCACTTTTGTTAACAAATTCTGAGTTTCTGTGAAAATCTTCATATTGAGAACATGGTTAATGACATTTTACCACTTTTAAACTGGAGAGGTGAGAAATTTGGCTCAGAATTACGAATAAGATACAAAAAACGTCCTAAGGGCTTTCCCTTTTGGACCCCTCAGCTTCCTTTCTAAGCCACCAAGCTCTTTTATTCCCTTAGACATCTGTTTGCAGAGATAGTAATTTATAGCTTAAGCCACATGCTGGAGACCATGTGTAAACCTTCAGATAAATCCTTTATTTTATTCTACTTACTTTATGGTAACTGTAGTCTAGTGTTTATCAAAAGTTGGTCTACCTACTTACTCATCCCTTGAGTAGTTAAAAATCCATGGACTTACTGAGTGTCCATGACTTACTGATTCAGAACCTCTAAGAGTAAGACTCAAGAATCAACAATATAATTGCTCTTCTGGTGATTCTTGTGTAGTCCAAAGTTTGAAAACCAATCCCTTAAAACTCTCCTGAGTAAGATTATGAAGCTGGAGGCGGAAGAACATCTGAGCAACATCTAGAGTTATGGGTAGGGAACAAAGTTGAAAGAGGAATGAATCTGAGTTAGGAATTGGTGGAGAGGCTAATCTAGAAAGTTTCTTCAGCCTCTTTGGAACTGGGAGGTCCTCTGCAGAGACACCATCTCCCAGGAATTGCCAAGTAAAGCATGGCAGGAATGGGACTCAGGAGAATTCCCACAGGGAGATGACGTGCATTTGTCCTCAGATAGCTTTGGGGAAACAAAGTCTTGGTCTTGATGGAAGATGGGGAATGAGGGGCCACTGTTTTCTGGGTTGGATGCCATCTAAAGATAGACACCAGCCTGTCAGGCAAGAAGATTGCCTGGGATTTCATCTGGGTTGCCATGACTACAGGCTGATGTAACTGGGCTGCTCTGTGCTGCTGTGATCCAGTCTGGCTGTCAAGTGGAGCTAATCGTTCTCATTTGCAGTGACAACTTAATTACCTTGCATTTGATTTTGCATAACAGTAAAACTGAGCCTTTAAGTCAGGCAGACTTGAGTTTGAGTCCTAGCTCTGTTGCCTTTTAGCTATGAGTCCATGTCCCTGACCATGGAGTAGAGGACTATTATGAGTGGGGCTGCAGTTACCTGTCCTTGGGGCATGTGTCCTACCTGCTCCTATAGCTAACATACTTGTTGGGGAGCAAGCCAGCAGCTCCCTGGTTAAGAGAACCCAGTTTCCTGGGCAACTGATGCCTGTATGTCCAAGAGGGAACTGCAGTGTAGGCAGTTGGCTATTCTTATCAAGCTCCAGTGAGCAATTCCCATTAGTTAAAAATAGGAATGTTGCAGTTGGCCAGAAGTGGAGCTATAGGCTCAGATATTTAATTGACATAGAGGGCTGAGTGCTGGGTCTGTTTTCATTTGGGCAAAGTGGTATCTCTCTGTGCACAGCTTCGGTCTTCTGAAAGTCGTTAACACCTTGGCCACTCTTCAGGTCATCCTCTGTCCTCTGGGATTATTATTATAATGTCCAACTACTAATGGATGAAACTAAAAGGGAGGAAGATTCTGGTGGAGAAAGTATGTGATTACCCTGGGCCTAGCGACAGGACTTAGGTCTCTTGACACTAGGCTAATACTGTGTTCTGCATTTCCCCACATCTGATTCTAAAAGCCTCAGTTTTCATACACAGCCTACATGACCCTGTCTGGTAAAGAACATATTTTTAAGTTGGTTAGCAAGTCCTAGCTAAATTACGGGGAGCATCTGGGGAAGCTCTGCCTCACTAGTCAAAGAATACTTTCCAGTGACTCCTTGTTGCTTTTGCAGATCTGGAGCCCATACAAGCAGCCAGGATGTACTGGAGACCTCGATGGTCGGATTGAGGATGATTCCCGCTGCCTCTATACCCATGAAGAGTACATAAGCCTTGTGCTGAACAGTGGGAGTGGCCTGTCGCATGACTACGCCAACCAGTCAGTCCAGGAAGACCCCCGGATGATGGCCTTCTTTGACTCCCTGGTACGCCGAGAGATCGAGGGCTGGAGCTCTGACTCAGACAGTGACCTCAGTGAGAGTACTATCCTCCAACTGCACGCAGGGGTCAGCGAGCGCTCAGGCTACACTGACTCAGAGTCCTCGGCCTCGCTGCCTCACTCCCCGCCTCCCACAGTAGATGAGTCTGCCGACAACGCCTTCCACCTGGGACCCCTGCGGGTCACCACCACAAACACAGTGGCCTCAACTCCACCAACACCCACGTGTGAGGACGCAGCCTCTCGCCAGCAGCGTCTCTCTGCTCTGCGGCGCTACCAAGACAAACGCCTCCTGGCCCTTTCCAATGAGTCCGATTCTGAGGAGAATGTCTGTGAGGTGGAACTAGACACAGATCTCTTTCCCCGGCCACGATCACCCAGCCCCGAAGATGAATCCAGCAGTTCCAGCAGCTCTAGCAGCTCCGAGGATGAGGAGGAGCTGAATGAACGTCGAGCCTGTACCTGGCAGCGGAATGCCATGCGGCGCCGACAGAAGACAACCCGAGAAGAAAGGCCCAGTGCCCCGATCAAGCCTACCAGCACCTACATCGGAGAAGACAACTATGATTACCCCCAGATCAAAGTGGATGACCTTTCCTCCTCCCCCACCTCCTCCCCTGAGCGGAGCACTTCCACTCTAGAGATTCAGCCAAGCCGGGCATCACCAACTTCTGACATAGAATCAGTTGAGCGAAAAATTTATAAAGCTTACAAGTGGCTCCGCTACTCTTATATCTCCTACTCAAATAATAAAGATGGAGAGACCTCCCTGGTGACCGGGGAGGCAGATGAAGGGAGAGCAGGAACCAGCCACAAAGACAACCCAGCCCCTTCTTCCAGTAAGGAAGCCTGTCTAAACATAGCAGTGGCCCAGAGGAACCAGGAACTGCCCCCTGAAGGCTGCAGCACGGACACTTTTAAAGAAGAGACTCCTAGAAATCCCAGCAATGGTCCAGGCCATGAGCACGGCAGCCATACTTGGGCAGAGGTGCCAGAGGGTACCTCTCAGGACACTGGCAATAGTAGCTCTGTAGAGCACCCTTTTGAAACCAAGAAGCTCAATGGAAAGGCCCTGAGCAGTCGGGCTGAGGAGCCGCCTTCTCCTCCTGTCCCCAAGGCATCTGGCTCCACTCTCAACAGCGGATCTGGCAGCTGTCTGAGGACCCAGTCTGATGACAGTGAGGAGAGGAGCCTCGAAACCATCTGTGCCAACCACAACAATGGACGCTTACACCCTCGTCCCTCTCACCCCCACAATAACGGGCAGAACTTGGGGGAGCTGGAGGCGGTGGCCTACTCTTCCCCTGGACACTCAGACACTGACTGTGATAACTCGTCCCTGACAGGGACACTTCTACACAAAGATTGTTGCGGGTCTGAAATGGCCTGTGAGACCCCCAGTGCTGGAACAAGAGAGGACCCCACTGACATCCCAACCACAGATAGCAGCAGGGCTGTTCATGGCCACAGTGGCCTCAAAAGGCACCGAATTGAATTGGAAGATACAGATTCAGAGAATTCCTCCTCAGAGAAGAAATTAAAAACATGATAAATACAAAGTGAAAATAAAAAGCTACAAAAGTAGCCTTACCAAAAAAAAAAAAAAAAAAAAAAAAAAATCTGTTTAGTGAATACAGAGGAAAGGAAAAACAAATATTAAAGGCACATGAAACCAGGGCCTGAAATTTTGTGTCTGATGCTGCTCCCTTCTATCCAACATTCAACTATGGGTCTGAATGTCTAGCTGGCCGTTGGCTTGTGCTATGTTAAGAAAGGGGAAAAAAAAACAACCCAAGTGACTCCTTTCTAGTGAGACGTGAGCGTAGTGTGCTGCACAAGGCTCTGTGGAAGTAAATCATTGTTGAGACGTTCGACTTGTTCTTGTGTACGCACACTGGCCCGCGTGAGGTCATTGTCTCATAAAACCTTTCTTTTAGTTCTCCATCAGAAAGGACCTATGAATTTGTACTTTTTGCCATCTCACCCTGTTTACATGCCATAGGTGTTCTGGTCTGGATGATGGGTGCCTGTTAAATCAGATTGTGCTGCCAGTGAGTTGTAGATTTATGTTGGAAGAATGGAGATGGAAACAGGCCTTCAGCCCATTGGTTGTGCTGTAGAGGAAAGCATGGTTCCTTTCTTAAAGAAATCTTCCATGTTTTCTCTAAGTAACACTTCTTTATTGAGCATTTAATGTGGACACACTAAGAAGTTTAGCACTTAAGGTTGGATTCAAGAGAATATAGATTCCTGATAAATTTCACTGTTTGCAAATCGAGCAGTGCTGCAACATGTACTGTATGAAGGCCATAAAATAGAACTAGTCATGGATAACAGACTTTAACCAGTTAGGTGCTAGATCCTAAGAGGCACTCACAAGGCCAGCAGGTGCTTCCTTGGCTCCCGTAATGGATCGAAGCATAGTGAAAGAAGGGCAAAGACAGCTCTCCAGAGCTTTGTGCTCAGACTACTAAAATAGTTGTTATAGGTGTGTTAATGAAAAGCTTAGTGAGGAGCAGAATGTGGTACTATATTCATTTAACTCAACCCAGAACCATTGGTCAGAATTGGTGGGACTGGCCTCTTCCCTCAGACTTGCAGTTGATAGAAGCTGTGGTGTTCTGACTAGACTTCACAGAGCAGTAGGCATCTCAAGGTAACAAACTCTTATTAAGTAGGTCTATTAGGAGTCAGAGGGTGTGGGAGAGGAGTCTCTGGCTTATGACTCCTGGTTCCCATGAGTCTTAAGTCTTCTGGTTCCCACAAGAGACTCAGTTTTATTGAGGTAGATACAGGTTTCGAAGGGAAGAGACCAACAGATTTTCAGCATTTCAGTCACTCAGTTATCTATGAAGGGTTGTGCAAAACAGGTAGATCTAGGGACAACTAGATATCTTGTTGGCATAAATATTATGAAAAGGCAGAATACTGGCAAGAAATGAGGAAGAAGAGAGAGAAGAACAGTATGAATTTCTTGAGTGCAGATGTGCTGGACAACTAGGAGCCCAGCTGGGATTGGTGAAGGGAGGGCCGAACGCTGACTAGTGTGGCCTCACTGCCCCAGCCTTCCTTTTAGAGGAAGGCCTGCCAAGGGGAGGCTGCCTATGAAGGCAGAAGACGTGGATGACTTCAGGCACTGGGGGTGGGGGGGTTAATTTATAAACATGAAGTGGTTGGTTTAAGCCAGAAGGAGATACCACCCTGATAAGCTCTGTGAAAGAAAAGATGTGCCTGGTGTGTGTGCTGCGGCTGGGTATGGAAGCACTGAGAAGGAGAAGGAGTGTGTGTAGTATGGGGGTGTGTACAACTTAACACCTGGACTCTTACTGGGGGAGTGAGAAAGTGATTCTGTAACCAACGTTAGAATTACTTTGGATTTGTAATCAAAATGATTCTATGATTTGTCTTTGACTATTTACAGATAATTGTAAATGCTGGTTTTATAAGCCCAAGTCATTTTACATTTGCTTTTCCAAAATGTATTAAATTGGAATTTTTAAATCCTTTATATACAAAAAAAAAAAGATACTATCACTCAGTGTGTGTTTCTCTTCCCCATCTTAGCACACCAGTCCTTTCTTTTATTCTATTTTATTTTAATCAGCACATAGCCTCTTCTGACTTCTCTAAGGACAATCCTCATATCTTCCTGGAGAAAAGTAGTTAAAGTTCCCTTGTGAACTAGCTACTTGGTAGTTACAATTCCCAAATGCAGAACTTGGTCTTTTCATGTTAAAAGCCTTAATCTCATTTGGGTACTCGAAAGAGAAGTCAGAGTTCATTCTGGTTAACTTTAGAAGCCAAGAAAGGCCATTTTTAGCAGGAATGCCTTCCATCCTTGGCAGAGGCTTCCCAGCATCCTCGGCTCAGCTCACCAGGTGATAGGCCCCACAAGGTACACACAGGAGCAGGGTGAGAAATGGTTGCTTTAGAGCTGCTCCACCCTCATTTCCAGAGATTCTGTGTCTATGGTTGTGGGTCTGGAAACCTGGCAGAAACCACATCTAGAGAACCTTTGCCTAAACTCTTACAGAATTGAGGCCCCAACTTTGACGGTGCATTTAATACCTAATTTCTTCCATAATAAATATTTTTACTAGCAGGACAGATGGCACTGATTAGATAAGGAACTATTTGTAAGTGCCTGTTGTGTTTTTTTTTCCTGCATCCTGTACATAAAGTTTTAAGTGGCAGGTCCAGATACGTAAAATCATTTCTATTTTCCAGCTGGTTTTGTTAATGATTCTCTAGGATAGCAGGTAAATGAGTTAAATAAGTTGTTGGCTTGGGGCAAGTGAAGTTTGCAACTATGCTTGATTTAATCAGCTGAGAGTCTCTTGTTTGTCTGTCAAGGTGCCTTCCTCTGCTGAAGCCTTACCTCCTTCTCACCCAGCAACGGTTAACTCTTCTCTTGTGTATATGCAAATAAACCTGTTATTCACTTCTCACGTCTTCCTCTTCTCTTCCAGGGAAGACTTGGTTGCTTAGACACCTCTCCTTTATTTCTTTTCTGTTTTAATTCTTGCCTAGTTGGAAGCTTGATTAAAAGCAATGTTGAGAACTAGAAGAAAAACTGCAGTATTCCACATCCACGACAATGGTCATTGTCACTTTTAGGTATTGGGATAAAGGTCACATCTGGACAACAAAATGCAGGGTAGGAGGAGGTATTTATTTGGTCTCCTTTAGCAGATTTAAAGGTACTTAGGATACCCAGATGCTGGAACTGACACTTTTATGAGTTGGAACTGAGGGAACAATGCAGTGAAGCAACATTACAAACAGCTCCCAAAGAAATATATTCTGATGTTTCCAAATACCAAATTGCATTTCCTGCCTTGCCCCAGGCATGCACTGCAAACGTTTTTCTAAAAAAAAAAGCAAAACTCATATCTCTTGCCTGTAAAGCTGCCTGCTACCGTTAACTGAAAAATTCTTGGTGTCAGGAAAACAGACACGTCCAAAGGAAGACTGTCCTTCCCCCATGACCTAAGCAAGGTAACATGCCACAATTGAAACACCTAAGGTGAAGTAAGGCTCAGTGAGTCCCAGCCTTGCCTACAGCAGCAGCAGGATGGTGGTTCTGAACAAACCTTGTGGTTCTCAGGTGGGATGTTGTGGTTTGAGTGCTCATTTGTCCTTGAGCACTCATACTGGAATGAAATTACATGAATTCAAACAGTTGAAAGTAATTTTGAATTTCTCAAATAATGATGCTTCTCACATGCAATAGTGCATTGAAAACCGTCTCCATCCTAATTGCATTTCATTGTTAGAACAATGGTGGTAAGATGCCTCTCAGAATGGAGGCTTAGAGGCAAAGCTAAACTTCCCTGGCTCCTGCACTAACATGGCCCAGATAAGCAAGAGGAGTTACTGTCTTCAGTTCACAACAGTATTTACTCGAATGTGCAGAGGATCCAGCAGTGCTTATCTGCAAGACAGTCACGTTGTAAGGAAATGGGATATCTAAAGTTTCAAATACTGAAGTTGGGAAATGACTCCTTTGGTCTTATGGCCCAAAGCCATAAGCTTGTGGAATATTCCATCCCCAGGACAGAATGCTAGCTTAGAAGCCAACTGCCTTTGTTAGTTCCCATACTAAAGCTAGGAAAGACAGTAAAACACCAAGATATCCAGGGACTCACCCAGACTCCTGAGGCATAAGAGAAGTATTTGTTGTCTAGGGAAGCTGGGAGTGAAGACAATGGGGGAAAGGGGATTAGGAAGACTACAAGGGAAGAAATAAAGTGCTAGATGGGTCCAATAACTTCCTGGATCCACAGAACTAGCATTTAATGTGCCATGGGACTGGCCTCTAAAACACTTGGTCATCAAGACTCTCTAACCAAAATCCTCCAGCACATGTGCTTCTTGACATATGTTGGGGTTATGTCTGATAAGCCCGTCATAAATTGAAAATGTTGTAAGTCACAAATGCACTTACGCCAGGCATGGTAGTTCACACCTGTAATCCTGGCACTTTGGAAGGCCAGGGCGGGCTGATTGCTTGAGCTCAGGAGTTCGAGACCAACCTGGGCAATATGGCAAAATTCCATCCTTCAAAAAAAGAATAGCCAGAAGTGGTGGTACATACCTGTAGTGCCAGCTGCTTGAGAGGCTAAGGTGAGAGGATCACCTGAGCCTGGGGAGGTGAGACTGCAGTCAGCTGCGACTGTGCCAAGGCACTCCAGCCTGGGTAACAGAGTAAGACCCTGTCTCAAAAAATATATATATATTTTTAATGCATTTAAAACACCTAACTCTACTGGTGGCTCATGCCTATAATTCCAGCACTTTGGGAGGCCAAAGCAGGCAGATCCCTTGAGGCAAGGAGTTCAAAACCAGACTGGCCAACGTGGCAAAACCAGTCTCTGCTAAAAGCATAAATATTAGCTGGGCATGTTGAGGCATGCCTGTAAACCCAGCTATTTGGGAAGGTAAGGCACAAGAATCACTTGAACCTGGGTGGCAGAGGTTGCAGTGAGCCAATATAGTGCCATTGCACTCTAGCCTGGGCAATAGAATTGAGACTCTCAAAAAAGCACTTAACCTACTGAACGTCATAGCTTAGCCTAGCCTACACGAAATGTGCTAAGAACACCTAGCCTACAGCTGGGCAAAATCACCTGGCAACACAGTACGCTGCAGAGTATTGGTTTACGCTTGTGCTCATGTGGCTGGCTGGGAGCCGAAACTTGCTGCCACAGCCCAGCATTGGGAGCAAGTATCTTAATGCACATGTGGCTAGCCTGGGAAAAGATCAAAATTCGAAATACTGTTTCAGCTGAATGCATATCACTTTCACACCATGATAAAGTCAAAAAATTGGGTCATGAATCATGGACTGTATAATAACAACAGAAGTCCAAAAATGCAGGATTGAGGCCGGGTGCTCGTGCCTGTAATCCAAGCACTTTAGGAGGCTGAGGTGGGCGGATCACCTGAGGCAGCCTGGGCAACATGGTGAAACCCTGTCTCTACAAAAATTAGCTGGATGTAGTGGTACATGCCTGTAATCCCAACTACTTGGGAGGCTGAAGCACAAGAATCGCTTGAACCCAGGAAGTGAAAGTTGCAGTGAGCCAAGATTGTGCCACTGCACTCTACCTGGGTGACAGA
This sequence comes from Cheracebus regulus, assembly GCA_963574635.1. Lineage (NCBI taxonomy): Eukaryota > Metazoa > Chordata > Mammalia > Primates > Pitheciidae > Cheracebus > Cheracebus regulus. The sequence continues at coordinate 32,166 of CAUYQU010007321.1, forward strand.
GTGAGACTCCGTCTCAAAAAGATGGAAAAAAAAAAAAATGCAGGATTAGTTTGGAACTATCTTTGCAGACGTCTTTGCTAGAATACATAAATACCATTCAAAAAAGGGTTGTATTATAACCCTAACACTAACATATGTGCTTAAACATGCTCCTAAAACAGTCGAATGTGTAGTTGTTGGTGACTGGCGTAGGCTTTCATAGGGTAACACACATCTGCCTGCTTGCCCATTCCTAGACTCGTCAGTGACAATATTCGGGTCCTACCCCTACCACTTTCTTATTTTTCTTTTTGTAACTTACCTTATTTTCACTTCTCAGGCCAATTCTTTCTCTTATCTCTCCAAGACCTCACCTTGAATAGTTAAGGCTAACTTCTGTTCCTTTCTCTTCCTCCCTCAGAGAGACCTGTGACTAAGGTGGAAATAGCGTTGAATTCACAAGAGAAGTGGATTCTATACAGGTTCTCCCATGGAGTTGATGCATGAGACTTGGGCAAGTCACTCAGATTCTGGGGAACTGAATCCCTCTCAACTCAATCCAACTCCTTCTATTGCAGCTCCTCTATGTGTCCCTACCAGGGATCAGAGGGTTCTCTAGATCTCATTCTGATGAGCTGTCATTCTTAAGATATCTCTGTAGTGCCCACCAGAACCAGTGAACCAAGATCTTTGGCAAGTGTACAGCTGCGCAGAGCCTCAAGCCTTACCTCTGTAAAATGGGTTCAACAAATTGTCAAGAGATCAAATGAGCAAATATTTATATATACACTATATATAGTTATATAATAACATACACATTATGACATAGAATAATATGTAATGATTGTGTAATTATATAGTATATATAAGCTATATATTCATAGCTTGGAACAATGCCTGTTGTTTAGAAAGCACTGAAATGTTTGCTATCAATAGTGCATTCTCTCTTTTTTGCTTCCATTGCTTGCTGATACCAGTGTGCACACCATGTAGACGACTTTTTTGGTTGGGGTTTGCTGATAAAGTAAGTTCTCCTTCCGAGAAAGAATGTACTGTACCTCAGTAAGTCTTAATCTGAAAACATGAGAAAAGAGTAAATTATTCCCATTATAGTGGACCTGACTAAAGAAGAGTTTGGGGCCTTGGACACTGCCTCTGACTTGGGGAGCCAACTGTCTAGAGGTGCCATCTGAAAGCTGGGAGCTTAAAACAAAGCCAGTCCTGGCTGACAGAGGCCTCACAGCTCTTTGCTTATGACGACCCTTACCATGAGTGCCTGACCTCATGACAGATGATAGCCTCACTGATTCCTGGAATTTGGTGCCAGCTCTCCACTTTCTGCAAGTCTGCAGGGGTTGGGGTGAGCAGTGGCAGATTATATTAAACTACAGTCTGAATATGGTGGTGCCGAAGATGACAGGCCTTGGGAGCTGGGACAGCAAACTTCTCTCCAGCCTTCAGAGCTAAAAGTTTCCTATCTGGCGTTGGGCCAGCCCAAGAGAATCAGGAAAGAGGCAAGCCATGGAAATGCTCTGCGTCTGTGCCAAAGAAAAGTTTTGACCAGAGTTTTCCAGGAAGGATTGGTGTGTGGGTGTGCATGCACACGCATGCATTCGGTAACATCCGATTCAAGAAGAAGCCAAATCCTAAAACAAAAACAGAGAAGTCTAGGCCAAGGAAAAGGAGGGTCAGAGTGCAGTCCTGGCCCACTAAACCCTCAGGACGGATCTAGATAGAGCAGGGACCCCACCAGGGCACGCACGGCACTTGGAGAGGCAGAGCTAAGAGAGGAAGGTTTTGAATTGCTGTTAGAAAAGAGGCAATGGAATTATACTTAGGGAAAAAAGCTTTTCAAATGAGACACATCTGCCAGAAGAGAAGCCAGAGCAAAGGTGGGGAGATGGGGAGGGCAGAGAAGAGTCCAGGCTGAACCAAGCATTTCTGAGCTTATCCTGAAGGAGAGGGAGTGGTTAGTGGCCTTATCCAGTTTGGTTCCCTCATTTTAGAGGTTGAGAGGCAAGGCCAGTTAGAGGCTGGGCTTGGCCTCTGAGGCTATGCTCTCCGTGCATCTTGCTGCTTCCTTCACCAAGATGTGATTCCTGGTTGGGGAAGTGCTTACCTTGACCTCCCCACTCACCCAGCAAGACTCCAGTGGGGACTCTGAAGACAACATGCAGCAGTAGCAAGGAATTGAGTATGACCTGTGAGGAGGTAGGGTGAGGGTGGAGCCTTTGGCAAAGGAAAAAACAGGGTCAGCTGTGCTTGGATCACCCTCACCCCTAGAAAATCGTCACTCAGACTAACATGTGACTTGTCCCTGCGCCTCGATTAGCAACTCCAGCCACGCCCGGGTTGCTGAATGCGGTCCTGGTGTTTCAACCCCCTGGAGCTGTAAATGAATCCTTTGAATGACTTTTAGGGAAGAGCAATAAAAGACAAAGGGACCCGAGATGGGAGCTGAATCATTAGGTGTTAGGTATGCAGAGGCTTTAGAATGGGAGAAGACCTTTCAAGTTGTAAGCACCCAAGGGCCGGAAGAGGAAAGGACACGTTTTAAATGGAATGTGCCCAGTTGCAGGCCCAAGAAGACTGGCTCAAATTGCTGTTCTCTTTTTGCTTCTTGGGCCTTGGTAAGGTCTTTTTCCTAAACTAGCTGTGATAAGCAGCTTATAGCTCATATCCTGTTATCTTTATCCGAGTTTTAAACAACCTGCTCAGAGAAAACTCAAGCACTTTGTTTCTAAAGCAGCTGCCTAGGCTGGAATTCTATGGGCCGGAGCTGCCAAGTTTAGCCTCAGTGGGGAAAGCTGGTCAGCGCCAATAGGTGGAACAGCTGGCCCAGACTGTCTCATTCCAGGTCTGGCTGACTGTGGGGGCGAGAGTTGGCACAGAGATGAATTTTTCCTTCTGCTCAGGCTGGTGTCCAAATCCTCCAACTCTCCCAGCTTGTCCTTCTTTGGAGAGACCCGAGGAGATGTCCCAGGCTTGGGGCCCTGCTGAACCAGAGTGTGTGGCGTATTTCTCATGCGGCTGGCTGAGTCAGCAGTTGCATTTGATCTACTGACTCTCCCTCTCCTCTCCTGACTTGGGGTCCAGTAGGCAACCTCACTTCCCCGCTGAGACCAGCAGGCATGCTTGAGGGATCCCTGAGGGGTAGGAGTATAGACCCTCTGTCTGCTACACACTACACTGTTTCTGCCCCTTCATCTCTTGGGTTAATATGGATGGCTTGAAGAATTCAGGAAAAGGCGAGTTCTTGGATTTCACTCAGAAGGAAAGAGTTGGCTGGACTGATTCTAACGTTGGTGCACTAGGGAGAAGGGGAGCCAGGAGGAAGGCTGCGGGCCCTGAAGAGGTGGAGGACCAAAGGGGAGATCCAAGATGCCTTAGGCTCTCCTTGGAAAAGAAGTCAAACTTACTGGATAAACTGGAATTGCCAGGACAGCAGGTCTAAGAGGCCAAGCTAGGTCTTCATTCAAGAGGATTAACTCATTGGTGTCAAATCAGATAATGTAGACTCTCTGTTCTAATTGGAATTGACTCTTGTGATTGCTAATCCAGTAATAGATCAAGGACTCTGCACTTGAGCTGTGGGTGCCTACAGGGCTAGGGACAAGTCCTTGATAGGCAGAAGGAAGATCTCTTGGCCAGGCACTTACCACAAGCACCTGACCTCATGGCAGGTGACAGCCTCTTTGATTCCTGGAATTCCTAGTGTCAGGTCCCCACTTTCCTCAAGCTCCAGGGTTCCCACCTTCAATGTTTAGAATAACAGGAAGCTCTAACAAGGGTAAGGCTGCTCTGTGCTTCTGCAGTCTGCAGAGGCCTGTTGCTATCACACTGGCCCACAGGAATGGGGCCTTCTCACCTGTGTGCCACCATCCTGCAAAGCTCCATCCAGTGGAGCAGCCAGTCCAGGAAAGGGAGGTCCTTGAGCCCTGCATCTCTCCTTCCCTTCATTCACTCTCTGCTGCCCATGCTGAGGACACTGGGCCCTCCTGGCAGGCTTGCATGCTCCCCTGCCTGGCCACCCTCTTCACCTCTTCCCCTCAGGCCAACTAGCCCCAAACAGCAGGAGCAAGAGGCCAGGTTGTTGCAAAGTTGGGGTGGAGGGAAAACCTGAGCCCAGCACACATCCCTGGACCCTTGCTGAGCCCGCAGTTAGAGGGTCTTTCTTCTTCTCAGCCCCTATTGTGACTTTCAGGGTCAGGAATGGTTCAGCTGCCCAGTTTCCCAGACTGCTTCAAACATACTCCCCTGACGAAGCATTGCGGGGGTGCGGGTGCCACACTCTGCCGGGGGCAGTAGGATCAAAGGGCAGGAATGAGAAGCGTCTTCCCACCATCCCTGCTTTCTCGTGACCTGATGAGCTTATTCCGTCTCTAAACTGACTCCCTGAGCCCTGAGTCCCTTCCTGATGCCAAGAAACCTCCTCCCCTTGTGCTCAGAGTCACAGCTCGGTCGTCTTAGAAGAGCAGAAGTAGGAAGTCAGGGAAAGACGAGGGCCTCGCCGGTGTGGAAAATTGGGGTCCCGGATAGCATGTGGTAGTAGGAAGAATGTGATGTTTAAAGGCAGAGAGACTTAGGGTAAACTCTATGCTTTGTGACACGGGCCCAGTCACTTATCTCTTCTGAACCTGCATTTCTTCATACACAAAGTTGCGACAATGCTTACCTTGCAATGCTCTCCTGTGGATTAGTGAAAACATGCACAAAGCACCTAGCACAACGCCCAGTAGGAACTGGGTAGGAAGAGCTGCTGCTATTGTCATCATAATCCTGTCTTTTTTCAGGTCCAATGACTTGTTGACTTTGGCTCCACTGCCATGATACTGCTCTAAGCAAAATGTTGGGGACAAATAGAGGCAGAAAGTCCTGGTGACTTCTCCAAAAATGCCATCTCTTCCTCCCTCTGTGCATTTATGTGAACAAAAATGGAAATGAAGCTCAGTGCTGTGAAATTCAGGGTTCCTTTTTTGCCCTAAATACTTCCGAATAAAGCCAGCCACAGGAGCCACTCCACAGAGCTGGGATTCGAAAACCAGAAGCTGGTGAGGGGAACGGAGTGGCAGCAGCTGGAGGGAGCCCAAGGCGCTCCCAGCCCTGTTTCCCCTTCCAGCTGCCAGCCAGTCCCTCACAGTGACCTGCTGAGACTGTCCCAGCACTGCCCAATTCACTCTCACCTCTAGCCTGTCAAGCAGGAGTATAGCTTTCACTTTAAGAAAAGCCAATTATGAGAAACCCAAACTTAGGAAACCAAAATGAGGACAAAGGGATTCACATGACATACAAATGGCTTCTTTGCAAAAGACTTCTGATGATGCCCATCTGTCGTGTAAAAAGAGGCACCCTTGGGTGTAGGGATCTAGGGTAAACTCTGAGTGAGTCCTTTAAAAAGAAACCACTTCTCTTCAGTAGACTCACAGTGATGTGATAACCCGAAGGTTTGCTGGAATGATTAATTGTCCCCAAATATAGGAACTTTCCACAGGGAAGAAATGTCTCAGGCTCTTCTGTTTATGAGGATTTTATTTTCTCTAGGAAACAACCAGAAGTCAGAGGTAAAAATTCCTAGCTAATCATGTGAATTCTCCCTTTCCTTTCCTCTCCTTGGTGATCCTGGGCACCGGGAAGGGTTTTAGGAACCGATTATTTCCCAGCATCTCCTCCCCAGCTGTAAGACACAGAAAGGGTCATTAGAGGTCAAAGGGCTTTGCACCCTAAGAACAAAGGAAAGTTCTTGGGAAGTAGTTTCCCTTTAAAATCTTTATGCATAAGGGATAAAGAACAGCCTCACTTCATGACCAGAATGTTTAAAGGGAATCAGTGCTCTAGAAACAACAAAGCGATGTGAGGCAAATAAAAAGAGGAGTCACCTCTATCTTTCAGTAGGCACTGTGCACCTCGGCACTGATGTCCTGAAGCTTTGCCAACCTGGATGGTGAATGCATTTCAGCTATTATTTCTGCATGGTAAAACGCAAGAAAACAACAATTCTACCTCCTCCATGTGTCCCTAATCTTGTTGCCAGCTGGCAGGGGATTCTATTCATAATCCAGCACAACTAAAAGTAAGTATCCACTCCTGAACGTAAGTTCTAGACAGGCTCCCCCAGGTCCTGAAGGGGACATATGCCAGGATAGCCATTGAGGGTTGGTGTGTGGTGGCAGAGAGCTGGGGGAAACGAGGCATTCATCCCTGTGGGAGTGGATGTGCTCACGTGTTAGCCCACCTGCCGGGGGCCATGGGGCTGCTAGAAGTAATGGATCAGGAGTACTCATGGCAACATGGGTGGATCCTAAAAACACCGTGTTGAGTTGAGAGAGTAAGAATAATAGCTAAAACACAATTGCATATATGTGAAATGTAAAATGCATACAGGCAAAAGTCAGAAAGGAAACAATTATATTCTTATATTCATGCTGTTGATAACAAACTTATGTTCAGTTAGCAGAATACCAAAGGCCCTGAATGTCCCTTCCAACTTCCATTTTGAGAAAAGCCTCCACCACAGTCTGGCTGAGTGTCTTTAGGCAGAGGAGGAAGTGGTCTGGTAGCTGGTAGCTAGCGGAGGCAACCAGTCAGTCCTCCCCTGGAGTCAGCTTTGAGTCAGTTTCAGGGAGCCCTTGGCCAGTGCTGGGTGTTCAAGCCTAAAGGGCCAGGCTTCAGGAAGAAAAATTTTACGGTATTTTTCATAAATGCCATAAAATGAAGATATAGTCTACACACACTAGAGCTGATACTTATGTGGGGAGGAAAATGAGGATGGGGAGCAGGGAGTTATTTGTCATACATAAATAAGAGAAGAGGCTACCACACACAACCTTGTACACTCTGTTCATAGCAGAATTATTCATAATACCAGAAAGTGGAAACAACCCAACTGTCCATCAACTGATGAATGGATGAGCACAAGGTGGTCTATCTGTACAAGGGGATATTATATTTTGCCATAAAAAGGAATGAAGTACTGATTGATGCTACAACATGGATGAATACTGACATGAGCATTTGAAAACATTACACTGGGTGGGCGGGCGTGGTGGCTCACATATGTAATCCTAGCACTTTGGGAGGCCAAGGCACAAGAATCACTTGAGGTTGGGAGTTCAAAACCAGCCTGGCCAACACGGTGAAACCGTCTCTACTAAAAATACAAAAAAGTTAGCCAGGCATGGTGTTGGGTAATCCCAACTACTTGGGAGGCTGAGGCGGGAGAATCGCTTGAACCCAGGAGGCAGAGGTTGCAGTGAGTGGAGATCACGCCACTGTACTCTAGCCAGGCCACAGAGCAAGACTCCATCTAAAAAAAAAGAAAAGAAAAGAAAAGGAAAGGAAAAGAAAACATCACACCCAGGCAAAAAAGCCAGTCACAAAAGGGCACATATTGTATGATTCCATTCACATGAAATGTCCAGAATATGCAAATCTATAGAGACAGGAAGTAGATTACATTTGCCAAGGGTAAGAGGAAGAATTTAGGGGGAACTTGGAAGTGACTGCTAATATATGGGGTTCTCTTTTTGGGGTGATGAAAATGTTCTCAACTCAGATTGTATCATTGTTGTAACAACTACCTAGTAAATAACCATTGAATTGTACACTTTAGATGAATAAATTTTATGGTATATAAGTTATAAATTATATTTCAATAAAGATACTTAAAGCTGGCTGCAGTGGTGTGTGCCTGTTGCCCCAGTTACTCAGGAGGTTAACGCAGAAGAATTGTGCCTCTTGGGCTTTAGTTTGAGACCAGCCTGAGCAACATAGTGAGATTCCTTCTCTATTAAAAAAAAAAAAAAAAGATGTCTAAAAAGAAAAATCAGGAAGAATGAGATGGGATGCTCACGTGAGTTGCCCTTGGGTAATTCCTCTTTGTGCTTCTGGTTTCGTATGGGAACTGGATGAGTTTCGCCTACCTTAACCCTGCCCATGGCCATTGCCCTCAAATGGTGCACACTTGCCTCTGGACCTTCAGGCTTGAACACCCAGCACTGGCCAAGGGCTCCCTGAAACTGACTCAAAGCTGACTCCAGGGGAGGACTGACTGGTTGCCTCCGCTAGCTACCAGCTACCAGACCACTTCCTCCTCTGCCTAAAGACACTCATAGCCAGACTGTGGTGGAGGCTTTTCTCAAAATGGAAGTTGGAAGGGACATTCAGGGCCTTTGGTATTCTGCTAACTGAACATAAGTTTGTTATCAATAGTGTGAGTATAAGAAGATAACTGTTTCCTTTCTGACTTGGTCAGTATACTAGCTGTGACTTTATTTTTGAGACAGAGTCTTGCTATGTTGCCCAGGCTGGAGTGCAGTGGCTATTAACAGATGTGATCATGGCTCATTATAGCCTTGAATTCTTGGGCTAAAGTGATCCTCCTACCCCAGCCTCCCAAGTTGCTGGGACTATAGGCATATACCACTGAACCTGGCTAGCTTCAGTGACTTTAAAATTCTACCTAATTTCTCTGAGCCTCAGTTTCTCTCTCTGGAAAGTGGGCATACAATTAACTAGAGCAGTTCGGGATAGTAAATGAAGTAATATACATGAACACACTTAGCAGTGTATCTAACTCATAGTTGGTACATGGTAGGTGTTTGCTGAATCTACCTTTCCGAAACCTAACCTGCTCCTCCAAACAGACAACTAAAAATACCAATGTAATCTTGAGTTTGGGAACATTGGTAGAAGGGTCCAGATAATGGGAAGTAAAGTCTTCATCTTAAATGGAATTCTGTTATGTGCCAGTCGGTGTTGGGTACTGGGGAAACAAAGATGAATGAAATGATTTTCTGAGTCAGCTGTCTTGGGTGCAAGTGACAGAAACCCAGTGTAAACTGGCAGCAGCTGGAAAGGGAGTGTATGGTTCACTGAGCTGAGTGGTTGGAACTTGCTTGTGTCTTCTTTTGCACCATTTTCTGTGGATCGGCTTCTGCTGCACAGCCTAGAAAAATTCCTACTCCTCTTAGCTTACAGACATGGGTGGGAAATGAGGGGACTCTTCAAACAGACTGCTAGTCTCCCTTCTTGTGGAAACACAGTGGGTGCATCCAGTGGCGAGCCACACAGGGTGGGACTGTAGTCACTGGGTGGAAATGACAAAGAAATCAATCTCTGACCAGGAATCCCAGCACTTTGAACCCTAAAAGAAGTCTCTGCCTATTAGAAGATGGGTGATAGCAAGTATCAGAAAATGCAGCTCAAAATACGTGCAAGAAGGATGATTTTTTTGGCTGCAAACATAACAGGAACATTCCATGATAGAGTGGCCTTAAAATGTAGCAGGGTTCTATCTCTTCCTCTGCTGTTCTCTTGGCTCTGCCCACCGTGTGTGTCTGCCTTGTTAGCTTCCTCCGAGGAGTTAGGGCAGCTATCATCCTCAGCCAGGACAGCGCATGGCCTCGCTCTCATCTGGGAACAGGGCAAGGACATCTTCCTGCAGAAAGGGAAGTCTGAAGGGTGGCTGTGCCTGGACCACCATGGCAAGGACAACGCCCACAACCCCTGAGGCCAAGAGGGCAAGAGGTATGGTGTGGGACTGATGGGCTTTAAAATCAGAACCCAGCTGGAGGATTGTAGCTTGCCTCACAATGGGAAAGGGGTGGATGGATGCTGAGAACATGAGCACGATGCCTACTGTGGGGTCATAAATCTCATTTACAGATGGGGAAATGGGCCGAAGATCTCCCAAGGTTCAACGTCTAGTTGATGACAGATCCAAGACCAGATAGCAGCAGTCTTGGCTACAGTCCAGTCAGTTGCTTTTGAATCAGTCATGGAACAGAAGGCCTTGATGGGTAACAAACACACCTCACTAGGGAGGTTCAAGCTAGGGCTGATGGCGTCAGAGCTATAAAAGGAATGACCACCCTGATCTCCAAGGGAGGAGGAATTGATGCTTTGTAAGAACAGTGGGGAGATTAGCTCACTAATCCCAGGACAGGGCCCCACAGCAAGGCGGGGATGGGCTTATCCGTCCAGTTTCTTGGATCTGTAATTTCCTGAGGGAAGCTCTGGCTTCCCCTCTGCCCTCTCCTCCTCCCTGCCCTATTCCCGGGCTGAGATGGACCAGCCAGGCTGGTAATTGTGTTAGCTCAGTTTCCTCCATGGCCCTGCCCTCTCCATAATCTGATTTCAGAGGGACGAGGGATGGCAGGGTCCAGGCTCAGGAAGAGTTCTGCTCCCTCGTGTCCGTCCAGCCTGCTAATTTGATAGAGTCACTTGCTGAGCTTCCACAGAGCCCCCATTAGGAACCAATTTCATCTGGTTACCAAGCCCTGGCCCTGGAGAGCTCTCCTGGTCTCAGCCCAAAAGGAAATTCAGCTTCCAATTCAATTTCTGCATAGGGAAGTGAAGGCTTCATTATCATAACAGCACCCAGCGACTGAGCACCTACTATGTGTCAGTCAGTGCTGGGTGCTGTGGATCTAATGACTCATTAATTATGATGTCACCCTTGGGAGTCCACAAGTGCTGCCGGGGACTGTCAACCCTTGGCTACTCATCCCCTTTGTCATGCAATCCTCCCTCTACTGGAATGGATTTGCCTTGCGCAGGAGGACTTTGGCCCGTTCTTGCGTGATCCTCAAGAGCAGCCTTGTTTCCAGGGCTAGATGACTGCCCTGTGTGAAGTGTGAAGTGTGAGTGTGAAGTAGGATCTGACCCAAATCTCCTCTCCCACCCCAGGGCTCCTGGTGTCTAACAGGGGCCAATAGCCACTCCGACCGCTGGACCTCACCTCCACCATCTCGCCCCATTGCCATGACAACTGCCTCTGTAGACCGCACTCTAAAGCCCAGCCTGCCAGGCGTCCTGGAAGGCATGCAGCAGGGCAGCGAGAAAGCTCTACCCTCATTGGCTCTGTGACCTAAACTCTGAGCTGGGGCTTCCTCATCTGGAAAAGTATAATCTACCCTACAGAACATGGAGCTCCCATGTTCTCATGACACAGATTCAAACAGGTAACAAACAAAGAAAGGAGTAATGTGTAAAGTGCCATGCAGTGACACATGCTCTGTCCCAGTAGCTGTGAGGGAGGCTGCTACTCCCATGCCCTACTCATCCAGACAGCCCACACCTTCTCTTAGGCGGCTGGCCAGCCCGCTGCCAGAATCAGTCTGGGTGCCTACAGCTGCAGCCTGCATGACCCTCTGTCCTGGGAAGCCCCTTCTCTCAGGCTGTATCCATAGCCCCTGTCTGCTGCTGCCAGCACTCTTGTGAGTACAGGAGCTGGCCAGCCCTGGGGACTGGTTTGGAAACAAGGTACTGTCTCCCACTCCGAGAGCACGCCAAGCCTCTCTCTCCTGGACTCGCTGCCCCACTTCATTCAAACCTGCCCAAATGTCACCTTTCCCAGCAGGGCTTCCCTGACCACCTGATCTAGGTTAGCCAGCCCCACTCCACTTTTCTCCTCCCAACTGCTTTGTCTGCGGAGCACGCACCACTGCATGATGTGTTCACTCATTCCATCCATGTCATGAGAATGTGCTCTCCAGGGGGCAGGGCCTTGGATCTCTTGTTCACTGCTCTGTCCCTGTGTCTGGAGCAGTCCCAAGCATACAGGGAGCACTCAGTACATACTGAATACATGAATAAATGAAAAGGTTATTTGTTATTGTTTATAGATAACTTAATTTTAGTTTTGATTTTCTCTCCTTTCCAAGAGTTATTTACATGTGTTTCTTAACTTTTATACAATTAAAATTTGGGGAATCATTTGTGTGCCTAATTTTATTGAATTAGGATCAGAGAATATGGCCCACTTAAATCTCTATTTTTGAGGCCAGATGTGGTGGCTCTCGCCTATAATCCAAGGACTTTGGGAGGCCAAGGCAGAAGTATTACTTGAGCCCAGGAGTTTGAGACCAGCCTAGGCAACATGGCAAGACCCATCTCTTTTAAAAAACAAAATAAAACAAAAAAATTAAAATTAAAAAAACTTCTATTTTTAAGGTTTTACAAAAGTTTTATTTGTACCTACGTATATGATTGATCATTTTAAAGCATTTTATATTGAAAACATTCAAATATGCACAAAAGTAGAGAGAATTCTCTAGAAATTTAGCCGTAATAGGGGAAAAATAGAGAGAATATTAGATGAAGTTTAATGTCCCTGTCACCCAGCTCCCACGATTGTCAACTCATGGCCAACTTTTTTCATTAATATCCTTTCTATTATTTTGAAACAACTCTCCAACAGGACTGATTTTGTTAAAAATGTCTCATGGTCACAGGGGAAAAAATACATTTTATTGAATAGATTAAAAACAATATATGTGTATGTGTTCAATTGAGTGTTTTAATTGCATTATTTAAACCTGTTATAATTAAATTTTTTTTTAAAGATGGGGTCTCTGGGAGGCGGAGATTACAGTGAGCCGAGGTTGCACCACTGCGCTCTGGCCTGGGCTACAGAGTGAGACTCTGTCTCAAAAAAAAAAAAGATGGGGCACTGTGGCTCACGCCTGTAATCCCAGCACTTTGGGAGGCCGAGGCGGGTGGATCACCTGAGGTCAGGAGTTTGAGACCAGCCTGACCAACATGGAGAAACCCCCGTCTCCACTAAAAATACAAAATTAGCCGGGGGTGGTGGCGCATGCCTGTAATCCCAGCTACTCAGGAGGCTGGGGCAGGAGAATCGCTTGAACCCAGGAGGCGGAGGTTGCAGTGAGTCGAGATCACACCATTGCACTCCAGCTTGGTCAACAAGAGCGAAACTCCCTCTTGAAAACAAAAAAGGGATCTCACTTGTCACCCAGGCTGGAGTGCAGTGGCATGATCATAGCTCACGGTAGCCTCAAACTCGTGGGCTCAAGTGATCCTCCCACCTCAGCCTCGTAAGGAGCTGGGATTAGAGGTGCATGCCACCACTCCCAGGTAATTCAAATTTATTTTTAAAGAGTCTGGATCTCACCATGTTGCCCAGGATGGTCTCAAACTCCTGACCTTGCTCCTACCTCAGACTCCTGAAGTGCTGGGATTATGTGTGAGCCACTGTATCTGGCCTAATTCTTTTTAATGACTAGTTCTGGCTAATTATGGAAGAGGTATACTAAAACACCCCATTTTAATTTTTATAAATTTCTCCTTGCATTTCTAATAGTTTTTGCTATCTATAATTGGCAGCTATTTGTTTGGTGCACAGAGGTTTATGGCTATTCACAGGCTGGTATTTATTGCGCATTTAGGTTAAAAATGGGTCTAGAGACCCATTCTGCTCTCAGGCCTGCTGATGAAAATTTCCTCATCGTATTTGCATCTAGAATGAGAACATCTCAGCCCAAATGGTGATGGTCTCAGAAAATTACCAGACCTTGAAAATGAGTGGGGAATGGAAATGCTATTTCAGCCCTAATGGAAAAGAATTAAATGCCAAAACTCTCCGTCCAGATTCCGGGACTGACAACAATTAAACTATGTCAGAGGACGCTAACGTCACCCGGAAAGGTTCCCTGCAGCTTTCAGGATCCACAGAACTCCCTCGAAAGGCATGGTTCTTGAGGCTTTGCGGGCCCCCTGGGCCAGGAGAGAGGGTTAGAGATGCATGTGTCCTGGAGGCTTCCAGACCCACGGGGCTGTAACCCTCCTTTCAAATTTAAATTCCCACCTTCAGTGTTAAATTTCTTACTTCAGGGTTAAGGAATAAGGGAATGCTTTTTTTTAGAAGAGCTGGTCTTTTTTTCTTTTTTTGGTAACAATGCTAATTTTTTTTTTTTTTTTTTTTAAATTTTGAACACTTTAAAAATTGAGTTACACAGCCGGGCTCGGTGGCTCATGCTTGTAATCCCAACACTTTAGGAGGCCGAGGAGGGTGGATCATGAGGTCAGGAGATCGAGACCATCTTGGCTAACACAGTGAAACCCTGTCTCTACTAAAAATACAAAAGTTAGCCGAATGTGGTGGCACTAGCTTGTAGTTCCAGCTACTCGGGAGGCTGAGGCAGGAGAATTGCTTGAAACCGGGATGCGGAGGTTGCAGTGAGCCGAGATCATGCTACTGCACTCCAGCCTGGGCGACAGAGTGAGACTCTGTCTCAAAAAAAAAAAAAAAAAAATTGAGTTGCATTACATGAATATTGCATAATGAAAGAAATCGAATTATATACAAAATGCACTAACTTCAGTGATGAATTCCAGTGAAAATGTCACCGAATTTTTACATATTCATATACCTGTGTAACCCAAATCAAGATGTGGGGCACTCCTATCACCCCCTCCTGTCCTAACCACCATCCACCCCCTTCACCCCCAGCCTGCTACGAAACCACTTCTCTAACTCCTATCATCACAGATTGCTTTTGCCTATTCTTTAACTTTTCAATATGGATGTAACCTGCTGCGGGGCGTGGCTCTGACTTTCCCTGGTCTCTACACTGGATGACCCCAGGTAGATCAGTTGAGCAGACAGCTGGCTTGAGGAAGACACAACCCAGTGAGACCAGGGCCTGTCCCCACCCATCCTGCTCTTGGTCAGGTGGTGGCTGACCACCAGGCACTCAGGAGAAGAGCAAGTGTGATGGAGCAGGACAAACTTACCTCTGCCAGGAAGGCTCAAAGTCATGTGGAACAGGAGTCCAGCACCCTGGGTTTTAGTCCTTCTTTAGCTGTGTAACCTCCCCAGCTTCTTTGTCTGTAAAATGGATATTGTCATGATACCTTCTTCACAAGATAACGGATATAAACTAGCAAGTGCCATAAAAAGCATAAGGAATCCTTGCTGTTATGATGGCAGATAACCTCTGCCTGCCTGCTGAGCAGCGATGCTGAGCATCTTGCCATCTGCTTCTTTGCTGGGCATCCTCATGGTGATGCCTGCTTAAGCCTTTACCTATGTAAAACAATCAAGTAGTTCGCCTTCTTGTTTTTGAGATGTAAAAGTTCTTTATTCTGGATATAAGTCCTTTTTCAGATTATGAATTACAGATATTGTCTCCCAGTCTATAGCTTGTCTTTTCACTTTCTTAAGTCTCTTTCAAATAATAAAATTTTGTGTTTTGGTCAGGCACAGTGGCTCACTCCTGTAATCCTAGTACTTTGGGAGACCAAGGCGGGCAAATCACCTGAGTTCAGGTGTTCAAAACCAGCCTGGCCAACATGACAAAACCCTGTATCGACCAAAAATAAAAAATTAGCTGGGCGTGGTGGCGTGCACCTATAATCCAGCTACTCAGGAGGCTGAGGCAGGAGAATTGCTTAAACCCAGGAGGCAGAGATTGCAGTGAGCCAAGATTGCACCACTGAACTTCAGCCTGGGTGACAGAGCAAGACTCTGTCTCAAAAACAAACAAACAAATAAACAAAAACTTTAAGTTTTGATTAAGTTTAGGTTGTGTGTGTGTGTGTGTGTGTGTTTGAGATGGAATCTCTCTGTCGCCAGGCTGGAGTGCAGTGGTGCAATCTCAGCTCACTGCAACCTCCGCCTCCCAGGTTTAAGCGATTCTCCTGCCTCAGCCTCCCATGTAGCTGGGACTACAGGTGCCCGCCACCACGCCAGCTAATTTTTGTATTTTTAGTAGAAACAGCGTTTCACCATGTTGGCCAGGATGGTCTCGATCTCTTGACCTTGTAATCTGCCCGCCTTGGCCTCCCAAAGTGCTGAGATTACAGGCATGAGCCACTGTGCCCAGCATTTTTTTTTTCTTTCCATTTTTGATGTGTGCCTTTCGTGTCTCATCTGTGAAATCTTTGCTAAACCCAAGATGATAAAGATTTTTCTCCTGTGTTTTTATGCCAGTAGTTTTAGAATTTAAGATCTTACTTTTTGGTCTCTTTTTTTTTTCAGACAGTCTCATTCTGTCACACAAGCTGGAGTGCGGTGGCATTATCTCGGCTCACTGCAACCTCTACCTCCCAGGTTCAAGCGATCCTTCTGCCTCAGCCTCCCAAGTAGCTGGGATTATAGGCACCCACCACCATGCCCAGCTAATTTTTATATTTTTAGTAGAGGTGGGATTTCACCATGTTGGCCAGGCTAGTTTTGAATTCCTGGCCCCAAGTGAACAGCCCACCTCGGCCTCCCACAGTGCTGGGATTACAGGTGTGAGCCACCACACCTGGCCAAGAGTTGAAGTTTATTTTTTTCATATAAACACCAAGTTGTTCCAGCACCATGTATCTCTATTAAATGACCTTGGCACTTTTATAAAAACATTGACTGATGATATGTATATATTAATCTATTTCTGGACTGTATATAATGGTTCATTGATCCATATGTCTATCTTTACACTGTCACTAAATTGTCTTGCTTATGTAGCTTTGTAATAAATCTTGAAATTAGAAAATGTAAGTTCTCCAACTTTATTTTTCCTTTACAAAATTGTTTTGGCTACTCTAGGTCCTTTCTAGTTCCACATACATTTTACAATCAACTTGTCATTTCTAAATAGAAAACAAACACACACAAAAGCCAATGGGTGTTTTTATTGGAATTGTTTTAAATGAAGAGCTTAATTTGAGAAGGGTTGTCATCTTAACAACATTGAGTCTTTCAATCCATAAACATGGTATATCTGTACATTTAGTTGGATCTTCTTGAAAAAAAAATTTTTTTTTGAGACAGGGTCTCACTGTGTTGCCCAGGTTGGAGTGCAGTGGTGCGATCATGGCTCACAGTGGCCTTGATATCCCCGGCTCAAGCCTCCGAAGTGGCTGGGACTACAGGTGCACACAACCACACCTGGCTAATTTTTTTTGTAATTTTTGTGGAGATGAGGTTTCACCATGTTGCCCAGGCTGGTCTGAAACTCCTGGGCTCAAGGGATCCACCTGCTTTGGCCTCCCAATGTGCTGGGATTATAGGAGTGAGCCACCATACCTGGCCTGAAATTTTCATAGCAATGTTCTTTTTTTTTGTTTTCGTTTTTTTTTTTTTTTTTTTTTTTTTTTAAATCTTTTAAGTCCTTTTAATTGTTCTTATAAACTAGCATAAGCTATAAACTTAAGTAGTACACTTGAGTTTTATAATTTACCCATCTCTGGCAGATAGCTAAGCATAGCACATCAGGGCATAACACAATGTGAGGGAAATAAAGTATACAATGACATCTTCTATTCTGGACCTAATAATTCAACAGAAAAAGAACTACTTGTCATTGTGGTTACAAAAGGTTTCATGGAGACAGTGAAGATAAAGCTCTACTAACAAATAGGTCTTAATGATAAAAATATGGGCCTTCAAAGAATTAAAGGTACCAATGTGTGGCAGTCCAAAAATTATGAGGAAAATGAGTTCCCTTCATGGGTCACATCAGCAATTTGTTTTCTTTTCCTTTTGAGACAGAGTCTCACTCTGTTGCCCCGGTTGGAGTGCAGTGGCATGATCTCGGCTCACCACAACTTCCACCTCCTGAGTTCAAGGTGCTGCAATTCTCATGCCTCAGCCTCCGGAGTAGCTGGGATCACAGGTACCTGCCACCATGGCTGGCTAATTTTTGTGTTTTTAATAGAGACAGGGTTTCACCACGTTGGCCAGGCTGGTCTGAAACTCCTGACCTCAAGTGGTCTGCTTGTTTCAGCCTCCCAAAGTGCTGTGACTGCGTCCAGCTACGTCATCAATTCTTAATCTATAAGCCATGAATAGGCTTCAGGAGAACCCAAGAACCAATGAAATCTGTTGGTAAGTTTTATTTGTGCTGTTTTCTACAGAGGGGGTCAACAGCATATATATTTTCAAAGAAGTCTGTGGTGCAAAAGAGTTTTTTATATTAGAAGTCCTGGGGAATCAACTTGGAAAAGGGTGGATTGAGAATGAGGACCGTCTAGATCAGAATAATTGTTGAATTTGAGCCTTACTTGAGGCTTTTTGTACAGACGAAAAGAAGACGGTAAATTCAAGGGTTAATCAGAAATTAACACCAACATGACGTGGTGATAAATGAAATGTGAAACATGAGAAAAACATCCATGATGAAATTGAGGTTCTAACTTGCAACAGCGAGTATATCAAGAGTTACAGGCTTGGAAGAGGAATAAAATTGGAAGCATTCTGGTTTTTATGAGAGTGCCCATGGGACGTACAGGGAGAAGTGGACAGTTGAAAATACAAGTCTAGCCAGGCACAGTGGCTCATGCTTGTAAACCCTAGCACTTTGGGAGGCTGAGGTAGGAGAATTACTTGAGTCCAGGAGTTTGAGACCAACCTGGGTGACACAGTGAGACCCTGTCTCTACAGAAAATAAAAATAGCTGAGCACAGTGCTGCAAGATTATAGTTAGTCCCTGTTACCTGAGAGGCTGAGGTGGGATAACTGCTTGAGCCCAGGAGGCGAGGCAGCAGTGAGCCGCGATCACGCCACTACAGCCTAGGCAACAGTGACACCCTGTCTCAAAATAAAAGGAAACACAAGTCTAGAGACACATACCTGGCTGGGCGTGGTGGCTCATGCCTGTAATCCCAGAACTTTGGCAGGCTGAGGCGGGTGGATCACCTGAGGTTGGGAGTTTGAGACCAGAATGACCAACATGGAGGAAAACCTGTCTCTACTACAAATACAAAATTAGCTGGGCATCATTGCAGGCTCCTGTAATCCCAGCCATTTGGGAGGCTGAGGCAGGAGAATCACTTGAACCTGGGAGACGGAGGTTGTGGTGAGCTGAGATCATGCCTCTGCACTACTGCCTGAGCAACAAGAGTGAAACTCTGCCTAAAACAAAAAATCAGAAAAGAAAAAAAGAGACACATAGCTGGGAGTCAGTAATGCTAGTTTTAGCTGAGGGAATTAAGATGATTCAATCAGTACTAAGGAAGAAACTCAATAGCAGAGACCATCAATACTTAAGGAAAAAGGGTGAAATAAGACAAATAATAAAGGTTGGCTGAAATATCTTGGTCTCTAGCCTAAAAAAGGATGGGTTAGGTGTTCATGTTTATTAATATGGATATAGAGAAGCATTTATTCACTAATACATTTTGTGTTCTCTAATTTAAAATCACCTTTCGTCTTGCTTGATTTTCCTTCAGCTAAATTAGAAATTTGTAGTTTCCCCCCTAAAAAATTCAATGACATTCTTTCTTATAAATTACATTCTCTGATTTTCTTGTCAGCCTGCTTCAAGGAAATCCATGTGTTCAAAATGCTTGCTTGCAGTTTGCCCCAGACCAAATGGTTGTTTAATCCAAATATCTGAGCAGCAAACTGAGCTAATCCTTCTAGAGAAAGTATGGTTGAACAGCCAAGACCACTGGGTAGTGGAAGAGAAGACCACACATCCTGAGCTCCCCAGTCTGGTGCGAGGGGAGGACAGCTGATAACTGGATATGCAGTGTTCCCAGACACCACTGGTCCCAAACCATTACTTCTGCCTGCCACCGCCACAAAAACAGTAGGAATGCCATCCTCTTCATAATCAGCTTTAATCCTCAGGGTTTCATCTGGTCCTTTATGTGCAGATGTTACTCAAAGTTCACATGGAATGCCAAAATTTCCACAGACCTTCTTGATTTTTTCACAGTGACCAAGATCAGAAGTAGAGCCCATCAACACTACAACCCTGCACTGACTTTCTGATTTCAAAAGCAACTCTACTCTCTCTGCAACCCACTCAAAGTTTTTCTTTAGCATTTGGAACCCTTCAGGAGTTACTTCTTTGAGGTCCCACTAAGACTGTTTGTCTTTCTGTTGGCTTCGATCTCCTGATGGCCAAAGTCTCCAGGAATCATTATCGATAACATCAGCAAGAACAATTTCTTTGGTGGTGACATCAACACCAAATTCAATCTTCATATCAACCAGAGTACAATTCTGAGGCTACCAGGATTTCTCCAGTATTTCAAAAATAGCCTGTGTAGCATGACTCATGATATCCACTTCAGTTTGGCCTATAACAAGTCCAGCAAAGCAAAAATTTGCAGCAATCAGCTGTTCCTCAGACCTCTGTGGGTCACTATTGGCATCATCCTTGAAAAACAACTCCACTTTAGGTGGGTAAAACTTATATCCTTCCTTGACAACAGGATTTCTTTTGAGAAAAGAAACAGTTGCTATTCTTCTGCAAACCCATTCAATTGGAATCATTTCACATTGGGGTGCAATGAAAGCTGTCTCCCCACATTTTCTGGTGAAGGCAGTTTTAATACGTGCTTCCTGTAACAACTGAAAAATACAACTGGTGATTTTATTTGAGATTGCAGCTTTTCCTTCCAGGTAATTCTTTCTAGCTGCATTTCCTGCTGTAATCTGGTCCTTGGACTGCAGGAGGACTTTTCCTGGACTATTTAACAATTCATAGACTTCTTTTGTTTTACCCTCATACAGTTTTTTACCAATGTTCAGTACCTCAGCTGTCGCCATTATCCTGAGTGGGCTGAGGGCTGCGACTGCACAGGGAAGCGAGGCCTGTTTTCGTTTTTTTCAATTGAGAGCAGAGTCTCACTCTGTCACCCACGCTAGAGTGCAGTGGTGTGATCTTTGCTCACTGCAACCTTCCCCTCCCAGGTTCAAGCAATTCTCCTGCCTCAGCGTCCCCAAGTAGCTGAGATTACAGGCGCCTGCTACCATGTCTGGCTAATTTTTGTATTTTTAGTAGAGACAGGGTTTCACCATGTTGGCCAGGCTGGTCTTGAACTCCTGACCTCAACTGATCTGCCCTCCTTGGACTCGCACTTTGCGAAGTGCTGAGATTACAGCCATGAGCGACTGCACCCAGCCCAAATTGTCTTTAATAAGGATAGTTTTCTTTCCAATTTGGACGGCTTTTATTTCTATTACTTGCCTTATTGCACTGTCTAGGGCCTTCAGTAAAATCCTGAAAAGAAGTGACAGATATTTCTGCCCTTTTCCCCAACTTTGGGGCAAAATATTCAGTCTCTCGCCACTAGGTATTACATTAACTGAAGATTTTTCATGGGCATTCTTCACCAAGAAAGTTTCCTTCTATTTCTAGTTTGCTGAAAGGCTTTTAAATTTTGCCAAATTTTTTTATATCTCTAATGAGATAATCATATAATTTTTTTAAAAATTGCATTAGTATGGTGAATTACACTGACTGATTTTCTAATGGTAAACAACCTTTTATTCCTAGGATAAACCTGATTTGGTCATGCCTCATTTCCCTTTCTAGCTATTGCTAGATTTGATTTGCAAAAATTTGGTTAAGCATCTATGTGCCTATGCTCATTAAGGATTCATTTCTTTTCTTGTAATCTTATAATCAAATCTTTTTTCAGATTTGGGTGTCAGGGTAGTGCTGGCCTAAAAAAATGAGCTGAAAATTGTCTCTTTTTCTCTCATGTTCTAAAGAAGTTTGTGTAGAATTGATCTTTCTTCTTAAACATTAGGTAGAATTTACCACTGAAGCCATCGGGACCTGGTGATTTCTCTATAGGAAGATTCTTCAAATCTGATTAACTTAAAAATATTATTTTTATTAAGATAAATTTCACATAATACAAAATTCACCATTTTAACCATTTTAACATGTACAATTCAGTGTTTTTTGTTTTGTTTTGTTTTGTTTTGTTTTTAACTATACTGACTATATTGTGTAGTCATCATCACTTATTCTGGAACTTTTTTTTTGAGATGGAGTCTTGCTCTGTCACCCAGGCTGGAGTGCAGTGGTGCGATCTCTGCTCACTGCAACCTCCACCTCCCGGGTTCAAGCAATTCTCCTGCCTCAGTCTCCCGAGTAGCTGAGACTACAGGTATGACCACCATGCCTGGCTAATTTTTGTGTTTTTAGGAGAGACAGGGTTTCACCATGTTGGACACATTGGCCTTGAACTCCTGACCTCAGGTGATTCACCCACCTTGGCCTCCCAATGTGCTGGGATTACAGGCATGGGCCATGGTGCCGAGCTCCAGAAGATTTTTATCAACCCAAAAAGAAATTCCATAACCCTCAATTTCCCTTTTCTCCCCTTCCCTGTTAACCACTGATCTACCTCTGTCTGTATAGATTAGCCTATTCTGGACATTTTCAAATAAATGAAATAACACAAGACATGGCCTTTTGTGTCTGGTTTCTTTTACTTGGCATAATATTTTCAAGGTTCATCTATGTGTACCACGTGTCAGTAATTCATTCCCTTTATTGCTGACTAACCTTTCATTGTATGGATATACCACATGTTGTTTATTCTGTCACCAGTTGATGAAAACCTGTTCCCGTTTTTTGGCTACTATAAATAATGTTGCTATGAACTTTCATGTACAAGTTTTCCATGTAAATATACGTTTTCAAGTCTCTTGGGTACATACCTAGGAGTGGAAATAGCTAGGTCATATGATAATTCTGTTTAACATTTGAGAAACTGCCAAACTGTTTTCCAAAGTGGCTGCCCTATTTTACATTCCCATCAGCAATGAATGAAGGTTCCAATTTCTCCACATGCTTGCCAACACTTGGATTTTCCATTTTCTTTATTATTTTATTTTATTTATTTTTGAGACTGGATCTCACTCTGTTGCCCAGATTGGAGTACAGTGGTGCCGTCTCGGCTCACTGCAACCTCTGTCTCCCAGGTTCAAGTGATTCTCCCACTTCAGCCTCCGAGTAGCTGGGACTACAGGTGTGCCCCCACCATGCCTGGATAATTTTTGTATTTTTTGGTAGGGACAGGGTTTCACCATGTTGGCGAGGCTGGTCTTGAACTCCTGACCTCAAGTGATTGACCTGCCTCGCCCTCCCAAAGTGCTGGGATTACAGGTGTGAGCCACTGCGCCCAACCTTCAGTTTCATTTTTAAAAGATATTTTCACTGAGTGTAGACTCTTTAGATTGTCATTGTTTTTCCCTCAACACTCTGAAAAATATTATTCCATTGTTTTCTAGCATGTATAATTTTTAAACAGTTGCTCTAGATTTCAAAATATATGTCTTTGATTTACCACCATCTACCTTCAAGTAATTCTGTATCACTTCATATATAATATAAGAACTTTATGATAGTATGCTTTCATTTTCTCCTGATCCCCAGTCTACAAAGGACATACACCCCATCATTTTTCTTTTAATGATCAATTAATTTTCTTTTAAAGAGATGAAAAAGAAGAAAAATGTAGGTTGTATTTACCCACATTTGAAACATTTTACATGCTTTTTATTTCTTTGTGTAAATCCAGATATCCACCTGGTATCATTTTCCTTCTGCCTGAAGAATTTCCCTTAACAGTTTTTACAGTAATGGTTTGCTGGCAATGAATTCCTTCAGTTTTCGTTTGTCCAAAAAGTCTTTATTTCACCTTCATTTTCAAAAGATATTTTCACTGAGCATAGACTTTTGGGTTGTCATTGTTTTTTCTTCAGCACTCTGAAAAATATCATTCCGTTGTCTTCTGGCTTGCCTAATTTGCATAAGAAACCTGCTTGATATGGTTTGGCTGTGTCCCCATCTAAATCTCATCTTGAATTATCGTTCCCATAAACCCCACATGTCATGGGAGGCACCTGGTGGGAAGTGATTGGATCATGGGGGTGGTTTCCCCATACTGTTCTCGTGATAGTGAGTGAGTTCTTACGAGATCTAATGGCTTCATAAGCGTCTGGCATTTCCCCTGCTTGCGCTCATTCTGTCGCCTGCGGTTCTGTGGAGAGATATCTTCTGCCGTGATTATAAGTTCCCTGAGGCCTCCCCAGCCATGTGAAACTGTGAGTCAACTAAACTCCTTTTCTTTAAATTACCGAGTCTCTGGTGTTTCCTCATAGCAGCATGGGAACGGAGTAATACACTGCTCTAATTCATATATTTTTTTCTATTAAAAAAAATTTCTGGCTACCTACTAACAGTGACTTTTTTTTTTTTTTTTTAAAGATGGAGTTTTGCTCTTGTTGCCCAGGCTGGAGTGCAACGGCACGATCTCAGCTCACTGCAGCCTCCGCCTCCTGGGTTTAAGCGATTCTCCTGCCTCAGCCTCCCAAGTAACTGGGATTACAGACATGCGCACCGCGCCTGGTTAGTTTTTTGTATTTAGTAGAGATAGGTTTTCACCATGTTAGGCTGGTCTCAGACTCCTGACCTCAGGTGATCCACCTGCCTTGGCCTCCCAAAGTGCCGGGATTACAGGCGTGTGTGCTACCATGCCCAGCCCTAACAGCGAATTTTAAGATTTTTTTTTTTTAAATCAGGAGTGGTGGCACATGTTTGTAATCCCAGTGCTTTGATCATTTGAAGCCAGTAGTTTGAGAACAGTCTGGGCAACAGAGCGAAACGCTGTCTCTACAAGATAAAATTTTTAATTAGCTAGACATGGTGGTATGCACCTGTAGTTTTAGCTACTTGGGAGACTGAGGTGGGAGGATCACCTGAGTGCAGGAGTTCAAGGCTGCAGTGAGCTATGATTGCACTACTGCACTCCAGCCTGGCTAATGGAGTGAGACCCTGTCATTAAAAATTTTTTTTTAAAAATATTTTTTATTGTCATTACTTTTTGTATTTTCAGATTTTTTTGTCTCCGCCTCCTCCATGTGGGGCTCCAATTACATGTGTGCTAGTCCTGTTGATATGGCCCTGTAGGTTACTGAGCTTCCATCAATTTTTAATCTTTTTTTTCCTTGCTGTACTTCATAGTTTATTGTTGCAATCTTTTCTGCACAGTCTAAATGGCTGTTAATCCCATCCAATGTAATGTTTATTTTTAGCATTGTATTTTTATCTCCTGAAGCCTGATTTGTGTATTTTGAAATATGCACTTTTCATTCCTCACTTCCTGGAGTTCACGTTTTCCTTTATGTTCTTGAGCATATTGAGCATATATATAAAAGCTGTTTGAATGTCTTTGCCTGCCAATTCTATCATTTCTGTCATTTCTGGGTATGTTTTTATGGCTTCTCCTCATTATGGGTCACTTTTTCTTGCTTCTAAGTATATATGTATGTATGTATGTTTGTTTGTTTGCTTATTTATTGAGACAGAATCTTGCTCTATCACCCAGTCTGGAGTGCAGTGGTGTGATCTCAGCTTGCTGTAACCTTGAACTCATGAACTCAAGTGATCCTCTTACCTCAGCCTCTGGAGTAGCTGGCACTACAGGTGCACACCACCATGCTCAGCTGAGTTTTAAATTTTTTGTGGATATGAGGTTTCATTATGTTACCCGGACTGGACTTGAACTTCTAGCCTCAAGCAGTCTTCCCCACTTGCCCTCCCAAAGGGTTGGGATTACATGTGTGAGCCACCATGCCTGACCCCTATATGTCAATATTTAAATTAGATTCCACATATTGTGAATTTTACATTGTTGAGTGCTGGATTTCATTTTATTCCTCTAAAGAGTGATGAACTCTTTCTGGCAAACAGTTAAGTTATATGCAGATTAGTTCAATCTTTTCCATGGTTGATTCAAGCTGGGCATGGTGGCTCAGGCCTGTAATCCCAGGCTGAGGTGGGAGTATCACATGAGGTCAGTAGTTTGAGACCAGCCTGGCCAAAAGGGTGAAACCCCATCTCTACTAAAAATACAAACATTAGCTGGGCATGCTGGTGGGTGCTTGTAATCCCAGCTACTCAGAAGGCTGAGACAGGAGAATTGCTTGAACCCAGGTGGTGGAGGTGGCAGTGAGCCAAGATGACACCAATGTACTCCAGCCTGGATGACAGAGTAAGACTCTGTCTCAAAAAAAACCCAAAAAACGAAACTGTTAAATTGATGTATAATAGATGTACATACTTCTGTAGCACATGTGATAATTTAATAACATTTAAATAATTTGTAAAGACCAAATCAGAGGCCAGACACAGTGGCTCATGTTTGTAATCCCAGCACTTCAGAAGGCCAGGGCAGGCAGACTGCTTGAGACCAGCCTGAGCAACATAGTGAGACCCTATCTCCACAAAAAATAGAATAATTAGCTGCATGTGATGGTGTATGCCTATAGTCATAGCTACTCAGGAGGCTGAGGTGGGAAGATCGGTTGAGCCCAAGAGTTTGAGGCTGCAGTGAGCTATGATTAAGCCACTGTACACCAGCCTGGGTGACAGAGCAAGATCTTGTTTTTAAAAGAAAAAAAAAGATTAAATCAGTGTACTTAGGATATCCATCACCTTAAATATTTGTCTTTATGAAAGAAACATTCAAGTTATGCTCTTCTAGCTATTTTGAAATGTACAACAGATTATGAAAACTTTAGTCACCCTACTGATCTATTAAACACGATACTGATCTATTAAACCATACATTTGTACCCATTAATCACCTTCTCTTCATCCCTCTCTCCCGCTACCCTTCCCAGCTTCTGGTAACCATCAATCTATTTTCCATCTTCATCAAACTCGTTTTTTAACTCTCATATATAAGTGAGACCAAGTTATATTTGTCTTTCTGCGCTTGGCTTATTTCACTTAACATAATGACCTCCAGTTCATGTTGCTGCAAATGACAGGATTCCACTCTTTTTGTGGCTGAATAATATTCCAATGCGTATGTGCAACATATTTTCTTTATCCATTCATTTGTTGATGGGCACTTGGGTTGATTCCATGTTTTAGCTATTGTGAATAGTGCTGCAGTAACCATGGAAGTGTCAAAGCTTGCTTTAAATCCCAGCACTTGGGAGACCAAGGTGGGAGGATCACTTGAGGCCCAGAGTCTGAGACCAGCCTGTTCAACAGCCCATTTCTACAAAAAAAAAAAAAAAGAAAAAAAGTTTAATTAGCTAGGTGTGATGGCCCATTCCTATAGTCCCAGCTACTCCAGAGGCTGAGGTGGGAGAATCTCTTGAGCCCAGGAGTTCAAGGCTGCAGTGAGCTAAGTTTATACCACTGCACTCTAACCTGGGTAACAGAACAATACCCTGTCTCAAATAAATAAATAAATAAATAATAGAGCTCTTTTAGAGATGGACTAGAATAGCCTTTCTTTATTCCAGGGCTAATTTAGCTCCACTTCAAAGATTCAGCTCTTCTGGAGTCTCCATTGAACTGCCGTGTGTTTGACACAGCTTCTCCACTCTGGTTAGAGAGCTGTTTAGCCATTCCCGGCTTTGTATAGGCTCTAGGAATTGTTCTATTTACAGCTACTCAATAATAGTTTTTTCCCCAGAAATTGCTTTTGCTCTACCTCATAGGTTTTGTCCTAAGTGTGTGCAGATTGATGTTTACTCAAAGACTCTAGGGGACCCTGTGTGGATTTATGAGACTTTTCCTCTGTGTAACTCCCCGTCTCTTGAACAGTGCCCTGCAATTTGAGCTGCCTGATACTCCTTAACTCAGTAGGACTAAGCTTTCCCCAGACTCCCCCATCTATGCGGCAGCCTGGAAACTGCCTCTAGGACGCTGGCAGAAGCAGTCACAGGCTAACCTCCTCTGCTTCCCAGCTCCCAGGGATCACAGGCAGCCTCTTAGCCAATGTCTGAAAATAAGCATTTTCATATATTTTGTCCAGTTTATGATTGAACAGCAATTCCCATAACTGTTAATCCTTCATGGACAGAAGCAAAACTTCCTATTAATTTTACCACAGAAAAAACCCAACTTTATTATATTTAATAATGTTCTATACTCACCTCACTATTTTTGCCATGTAGATGTGCATTTATTCTATTTTTCCATATATGTTAACTTTCCATATATGTTCAAACACCTTCAGGCTGGGCACAGTGGCTCACGCCTGTAATCCCAGCACTTTGGGAGGCTGAGGCAGGCAGATCACCTGAGGTTGTGAGTTCAAGACCAGCCTGACCAACATGGAGAAACCCCATCTCTACTAAAAATACAAAATTAGCTTGGCTTGGTGGCACATGCCTCTAATCCCAGCTACTTGAGCGACTGAGGCAGAAGAATTGCTTGAAACTGGGAAGCGGAGGTTGCAGTGAGCCGAGATCGTGCCATTGCACTCCGGCTTGGTCAACAAGACCACAACTCATCTAAAAAAAAAAAAAAAAAAAGATGAGTATTCTTATCCTTTAAGACACAGGATCAAAATACTTAAGGAGCTGTGCTACCATCCTTGATCATTGGCAATACCCCATTCTCCACACTGTGATGGAGAGAGCAGGGTACCGGTAAATTGCGTAGGCTTTGAGCTTGGAGAGACTAGGTGTATATCCCAGCTGGGGCAAGCTGGACTTGTCTAATTTGCAAAGACTGTAAGATGCTTGCAGGCAGGACCCACATCCTGCTCATTTTTTGTGGCTTCCCACAGCTCTTAGCTCATCCATATGGGAGAAGTATAAAAAAGTTCCAATAGGTGGATTACATTTCATAAGCAAATACTTGCCAAGGTGTGATGACTGATGATATGTTGATGATGACCTGTCCAAGAAACATATTTGCATTTGAGACATATTTTCACCCCTTTCTGAGGTGATCAGTAGGGAAGGGGTGAAACTGGCAAATCAAATTATTTGGGCAAATTCAATAACGACACAACCTTAACCATGGGTTGGTTGTTGGAAATGACAGAACCTATCTCTCCAGGTTGTTGTAAAGATGAATGAGTTAGTTCATTAATTCAACATATATTTATTGATCATACACTATGTACCAGCCATTGTTCTAGGTACCTAGGGCACAACAAAGAATGAAACAGACAAAAGTTTCCAAATTCATAGAGACTATATGCTAGTAGAGGAAGGCAAAGAATACATGATGCATAAGTGAAATGTATAGTATATTATATGGTGTTACATGCTACATTTAAAAAATAAAATAAACAAGGCAGGCCAGGCACAGTGGCTCACACTTGTATCCCAGCATTTTGGGAGGCCAAGGCAGGCAGATCATTTGAGACCCAGAGTTTGAGAACAGCAAGATGGCGCAACCCTGTCTCTACAAAAAGTACAAAAATTAGCCGGGCATGGTGGTGCAGGCCTGTAGTCCCAGCTGCTTGGGAGGCTGAGGTGGGGGCATTACTTAAGCCTAGGAGGTGGAGGTTGCAGTGAGCTGAGGTCACACCACTACGTTCCAGCCTGGGCAACAGAGTGAGATGAGACTCTGCTTAAAAATAAAATTAAATTAAAAATAAAGCAAATAAGGAGACCGAGAATGTTGGGGGATGCTGTATACTGAATGCTCGTGTTCCCATAAAATTCCTCTGTTGAAATCCTGCCCACCAAGGTGATCGTATTAGGAGGTAGAGCCTTCAAGACGTGATTAGGTCATGAGGACAGAGCATCATGAACAGGATTAGCATCCTCAAAAAAGAGGCCCCAGAGAGCTCTCTTGCCCCTCCTACCATGTGAGGATATAGTAAGGAGATGGCCACCAAGGAGCCAGGAAGTGGGCCCTCCCCAGGCACCAAATCTGCCAGCAGCTTGATCTCGGGCTTCCCAGGCCCTAGAATGGTAAGAAATGAGTGTCTGTTGTTAATAAGCTGCCCAGTCTATGGCATTTTGTTGTAGCAGCCTGAACAGACTAAAACAGGGTTCAGTTTTCAAACAGTATATGAATAGAAGGCCTCAGTGAGAAGGTGATCCTTTAGGCAAGATGGAGGGAGGTGAAGGAGCAAGGCACACAGTCTCTGGGATGAGAGGGTTCCAGCCCGAGAGAACAGCAAATGCAAACGCCTTGAAGCAAGAAAGAACTGATGTTTTTCAAGGAATAAAGAGGCCCACGGAGCTGTAGTTGAGGGAAAAAAGTGGTGGAAGATGAGGTGAGATAAGAGGAGTCAAGACCTGGATTGTTCGGAGTCTTGCAGGCTGTGGGAAGGACTTGGGGTTTTGCTCTGAGTGAGTTGGGGCCTCTGGAGCATTTTGTGCAAAGGAATGACATGCTCTGCCTGACATTTTAGCAGAGTCCCCTGGCTGTTAAGTGGAGAGTAAACAAGGAGGGGCAAAGGCCTGGCAGAGGGAGACTAGCTGGGGGCTGCTGCAATCACCCCAGCCATAGAAGCTTATCCAGCGTGAGAGCAAGTGCACTGCCCAGCAGATGCCTAATGCATGGACTCTGTCCGGGCTGGCTGCATTTCCAGGAACAGAAAGCATGAACCTGGCAAGGTGCGGTGGCTCACACCTGTAATCCCAGCACTTTGGGAGGCCGAGGCAGGTGGATTACCTGAGGTCAGGAGTTTGAGACCAGCCTAGCCAACATGGTGAAACTCCATCTCTACTAAAAATTTAAAAATTAGCCAGGTGTGGTGGGGCCTGCCTGTAATCCCAGTTACTTGGGAGTCTGAGACAGGAGAATTGCTTGAACCCAGGAGGCAGAGGTTGCAGTGAGCCCTGAGATCACACCACTACATTCCAGACTGGGCAATAGACCAAGACTCTGTCTCAAAAAAAAAAAAAAAATCTGGTCCAGGTCGTGGTTAATAGGACAGAAGGGAATTTGGATTTGGGTGAAACTCTACTTCCATAGGATTCATCTGTCAATCATTTCTCACCTGCTGTCTCTGTGGGCTGACTGTATTTGCCTAAATCAAGCATATCACACCTTTAAGTAATCAGAGTCAATCAGGGTGTCCTCATTGGTCCCAGGTCTGGATGTGGTTGAGATAAAGCATACTGATTTGTGGAGTCTCCCATGATTTCTGAACAGCCTAAATCCTGCCTGTCTTTCCAATCCCAGCGTGGGTGTCACCTGTTCTGAGAAGCTGTCCCTGGTTCCTTTCTCTGTGCAGACCCCTCACCCCACCCCAGGCTGAAAAGGAGCTGGGATAGAAAGGAGCTGTCCTCTCCAGTGTCCTAGGATGCTGTCCCCTCTGCTTTGATCTGGCCTGATGCACCACCATTAATTAGATAAAAGCAGCTCCTAACAGGCCCAAATCATGGCCTCTTCAAAGGCCCTCTATCTACGGGCATTATGAATAATGAAGAAAATGTTTACATTGACATCCAGGCTTCACAGCTTTTAAAGCTGGAAAATGGCATATTCTAGGAGGCTGGAAAGCATTAGAGTTAGGATGTGCTTCTGGAACCCAAAGATTGGAGCTGGAACCCCAGTTCTACCACATGGGAAAGTACCTTGACCTCATTACAAACATCATTTAATATGTTTTGTAAATAGTTAATCCATGCACACATATAAAATCCAAAAGGTACAAAGGGATACACAGCAAAAATAATTATCTTCCCATCCTTGTCTCCTAAGTCGTCACTCCCCACACCAGAATTAACTGAAACAATTAATTTTTTTTTTTTTGAGACAGAGTTTTGCTCTTGTTGCCCAGGGTGAAGTGCAATGGTGCAATCTCTGCTCACTACAACCTCCGCCTCCTGAGTTCAGCAATTCTCTTCCCTCAGCCTCCCGAGCAGCTGAGATTACAGGCGCCCACCATCACACCTGGCTAATTTTTATATTTTTAGTAGAGATGGGGTTTCACCATGTTGGCCAGGCTGGTCTCGAACGCCTGACCTCAGGTGATCCTCCCACCTTAGCTTCCCAAAGTGCTGAGATTACAGGCGTGAGCCACTGCACCCAGCCTGCAATGATCAGTTTCTCACTTAACCTTTTGGAGTCTCCATTTTCTCTTCCGGAACTCTTTTGCCTCGTTGCACTCCTGAAAGTGTACCTCAAGATGGGGCACCAGCGGCTCTACTGAGGCTGGCCTCAAAAATTGGGTCAGGGTACTCTTGAGTTGGCTCAGACTGGACCAGCCTGTTTTGGAAATACAGCCTCCATGTGTGCCGCCAGTGTTTCTGTCAGTCTGCAAAGGATATAGGTTTCATTAAGCCAGACTACGTGATGTTGCTTGAATAGATTATCCAAGACATCCACCCAATGAAAAAAAAAACAAAAAAAAAAAAACAAAACAAAAACCCAACTCCCCCTGCCAAAGTTCTCTTCTGTAGAATACGAAAAATGACACTTGCTCAGCTTCCCATCCAAGGCTTTTATAAAATTCAAATTAAATTAGTGAACTGTAGAGCCCATGCTAATGGAAGGATAGTCTATGCAAGCAAGGGACAGGACTCTGGAACTTTCAGACTGGCTGGAGCACATCATACCTTTAAGTAACTAGAGTCAATCAGGGTGGGCCAGGCGCAGTGGCTCACGCCTGTAATCCCACCACTTTGGGAGCCTGAGGCGATCGGATCACAAGGTCAGGAGTTCAAGACCAGCCTGGCCAACATGGTGAAACCTTGTCTCCACTAAAAATACAAAAAATTAGCTGGGCATGGTGGCACGTGCCTGTAATCCCAGCTACTTGGGAGGCTGAGGCAGGAGAATCACTTGAACCCAGGAGGCAGAGGTTGCAGTGAGCTGAGATCACGCCACTGCACTCCAGCCTGGGTGACAAGAGAGAAATTCTGTCTCAAAACAAAACAAAATGGAGTCGATCAGAGTGTCCTCATTGGTCCCAAGTCTGGATGTGGTTGCGATAAAGCATAGTGATTTGTGGAGTCTCTAATGATTTCTGAACATTCAAAATCCTACCTGCCTTTTGAACCTCAGGTGTCACCTGTTCTGAGAGGCTCTCCCTGTTTCCTTTCCCTGTGCAGACCCCCCGCCCCACCCCAGATGCGCTCTTGGCCTCTTCAGGGCCTCCAGCATGTCCTGTTTAGACCTCCCTATGCTTCAGGAGGGCTTTCCCTGCTTGCTGACCTGTTGTAAGGTGGCCTCCTGTGGTAGAGTGATCAAGGCTTGAACTGTGACTTCCCCACCAACTGGCTATGTGACCTTCACAAGTCATTAAACCTCTCTAGACCTCAGTTTCCCCATCCACAGATTTTGGTTAATAACATCTATCCCTCAGGCAACAGTTCTTAAGTTTTCATCTCTTAGGACCCCTTTATACTCTGAATAATTAAAGACCACAAAGAGTTTTTGTTTATGCAGGTTATATCCATATATTATGCATACATTTACTATATTAGAAACAAAAACTGAGAAATCAAAACTTGTTTCTTTGTTTAAAAATAACAATAGAAAACCCATTACATGTTAACATAGTTGTTTTTTTTTTAAAAAAAAAAAAAGAGAGAGAGACGGGGTGCTTCTGACTTTCTCTAATGCAGATTAAAAAAAAAAGAGAGAGAGACTGGGTTTCACCGTGTTGGCCAGAATGGTCTCGATCTCTTGACCTTGTGATCCACCTACCTTGGCCTCTCAAATGTAGGTTTGTTTGTTAGAGACAGGGTCTCACTCTGTTGCCCAGGCTGGGATGCAGTGGCATGATCTTGGCTCACTGCAACCTCTGTTTCCCGGGCTCATGTGATCCTCCCACCTCAGCCTCCCAAGCAGCTGGGACTACAGGCACATGCCACCACACCTGGCTACTTTTTGTATTTTTTGTTAGAGATAGTGTTTCACCATGTTGCCCAGGCCGGACTTGAATTCCTGAACTCAAGTGATCCACCCATTTCATCCTCCCAAAGTGCTGGATTACAGGCATGAGCTATCATGCCCATCAGCATAGTTGTTTTTAACTTCTTTTCTTTTCTTTTTTTAGAGATGAGGGTCTCACTATGTTGTCCAGGCTGGTCTTGAACTCCTGGCCTCAAGCAATCCTCCTACCTCAGCCTCCCAAAGTGCTAGGATTACAGGTATGAGCCACCATAGCTGGCCAGTTTTTAACTTTTAAAGTGTTATTTATATTTTCCCAAACAAAAATATTTACCAAGAAGAATATTCTTTTACATTTTTGCAAATTTTTAAAATAGAAGATAGCTGGATTCTCACATTTGTTTTACCTTGTTTGTTGAGATATGTACTTTTAATTGAAGTACATGGAGAAAATCCAACCCCATGCAAATTTATACTTGGAAAAGGAAAGAGTATTTTAATAGCCTTCTCAAATTGTTATAGATATTCTTTGGCCCTACACCAAAAGTCAGTAAGTGGCAGTTTTTTAGGGTCAGTTGCCATGTGAAATCTGCACCTATGTCAATAAATTTTCCATACTCTGTTAAATTCCATGGGTCTGGCCAGCCACGGTAGCTCACACCTGTAATCCCAGCACTTTGGGAAGCCAAGGCAGGTGGATCACTTGAGGTCAGGGGTTTGAGACCAACCTGACCAACATGGTGAAACCCCATCTCTACTAAAATTTAAAAAAAAATAGTTGAATATGGTGGCACATGCCTGTAATCCCAGCTGCTTGGGAGGCTGAGGCAGGAGAATTGCTTGAACCCAGGAGGTGGAGGTTGCAGTGAGCTGAGATTGTGCCACTGTACTCCAGCCTGGGCAACAAGAGCAAAATTCCATCTTAAAAACAAATAAAAAATAAAAGTAAAATCCATGGGTCTAACACTTTAAGTGAATCTTTTACCTATGCATGATTTTGTAACTTTTTACATTAGGCATTTGGGAAGTACCGATTTACTAAATATGCCAATCTTCTAAAAGTGGATACATTTTATTAACATAGAAGAATCATATGGCTAATATTATCACCAATGTCACCAGAAAAGTCAGTAAGTACCAGGAAGCTGTCAGGCTCACCATGGTAGACACAAATTTCCCTGAATTCTAATTTTCACTTGAAAACTCAAATTACTCAGCTGGATACAAAAACAGAAAAAAAAGAACACTGAAATTTTATTATTGGCAATAAATACTGTCAGTTGTTTTCCCCGAAGTGGCAGGCTCATTTGTTTATTTTTGAGAAAATGTCTATCCAGTATTCAAATCTGATTAACCATAGTTTGTCTGCAGGCATTCTTTCAAGTAAAAATGATCTTCCATGAGAAAAGTGGCTGATTTAGCTTACAACTCAATCATACATCATACAAAACTACAAGTACTTTTTCTCTTTTCTTTCCTTGCCTTCCTTCCTTCCCCTCTTCCCCGCTTCCTTCCCCCTCCCCTCTCCCTCCCTTCCTTCCTTCCATCTATCCCCCTTTTCCTTCCCTTCCCTTCCTCTCTCTTTCTTTTCCTCTTTCTTTCTTTCCCTCTTTCTTTTTTTCAGACTGGGTCTCACTCTGTCACCACCCAAATGGGGTGCAATGGTGGGATCTTGGCTCATTGCAACCTCTGCCTCTCGGTCTCAAGTGATTCTCCCACCTCAGCCTCTAGAGTAGCTGGGACAACAGTCATGTGCCACCATGCCTGGTTACTTTTTGTATTTTTTTGTAGAGATGGGGTTTCACCATGTTGCCCAGGCCATTCTCCAACTCCTGGACTAAAGTGATCTGCCCACCTTGGCCTCCCAAAGTGCTGGGGTTTCAGGCATGAGCTACCACACCCAGCTCACAAGTACTTTTCCTTGTGACAACTTATTGCACTTTGGAATTTGCTCAAGTGCTTTCTATTTCTCACTTTTTCACACAGAATGGTAAAAAGACATGGACTCAGGTGGAGATTTAATTAGATTAATAATTTTTACTGCTTTCTCAATGACATTCTTAGTGAAATGAATATTCTTCCTGCAAATGTGGTGAAGAATGCAGTGGCCGTTAGTACGGTTAGGTGCCACTGCCTTGATTTGTGCTCAGTCCCCAGCAGTCCTACCCACTGGCTTAGTCCATTTTTTGTTGCCATAAAAGAATACTTGAGACTGAGTAATGTATAAAGAAAAGAAATTCATTTCTTACAGTTCTGGAGGCTGGGAACTCAAGGTTGAGAGACCCGAGTCTGCTAAGGACCTTCTTGCTGTGTCATCCCATGGCAGAAGGTGGAAAGGCAGCAAAGCACATGCGACACAGGAAGAGTGCTGGACTCATCCCTTTGTGAGGAGCCCACTCCCACCGTAACAACCCACCCTTGCTGTAACCTCTTAAGGATCTCAACTCATTTATGTATTTATTTATTTTCGAGACGGAGTCTTGCTGTGTCACCCAGGTGGAGTGCAGTGGCACAATCTCAGCTCACAGCAGCATTCGCCTCCTGGATTCCAGCGATTCTCCTGCCTCAGCCTCCCGAGTAGCTGGGATTACAGGCACATGCCAGTATGCCTGGCTAATTTTTGTATTTTCAGTAGAGATGGGTTTTTGCCATTTTGGCCAGGCTGGTCTCAAACCCCTGACCTCAGGTGATCTGCCCACCTCGGCCTCCCAAAATGTTGGGATTACAGGTGTGACCCACTGTGCCCAGCCTGGATCCCAACTCTTAATACTGTCACAACGGCAATTCAATTTCAACATGAGTTTTGGAGGACACGTTCAAACCATAGCACCCACCATTGCTCTTGCACCATCAGTGCAAATGTCAGTGCAGTGAAAAAGGTAAATGAATCATAGTATTACAATGAAACTAGTTTCGGCCTTGTGGATTCCCTGAAAGGATCTCGGGGACCATCAGGGGTCAGTAATCTATACTTCAAGAATCACTGCCTATAGATTTTTACTGTGAGAATTAGATAAAACAATGTATGTAAAGCAGTTGGCATGGTGCCTGGAACATTCTAAGTGCTTAATAAGTTGTAGCAACTCTATTCTTCAAAGTGATTTCACATATTTTATTTCCCAGTGACTTCTGTGTGCTCACCACATCTAGCCCAAACTGCCTTTGTAGAATGAACCTGACTGGATTATACTTTCCTCTGAGCTTCTCAAAAGAAGGGCACATATTCATAACCAGAGGCCTGCCTTGTATCCAGTGTATTTAAATGAATATATGAGCAAATGAAGGCAAATGTGCCAAATTCCATTTTGTAGATCAAAGATGCTGAGTGTTTGAGACTGCCTGACTTTTCAGTTGTAAGGTCAATGCTGCGGGTGGGGGGCAGCGGTGGGGGTGATATGAAGAAGCAAGGGAGGGTTAGGCACCAGAGTGGGGATTACTGATTCTTTCGTTCTATGAACATGCTGTATCATCTTTCCATTTACTTAGGTCTTTAATTTCTCTTGGCAATGTGCATATAGGTCTTGCTCATCTTTCATATAAATCATTCCTAGGCACTTTATGTATTTTCAATAGACTGAAAGAATCAATATTATAAATACATCAATGTGGGCCAGGTGTGGTGGCTCACGCCTGTCATTCCAGCACTTTGGGAGGCCGAGGTGGGTGGATCACCTGAGGTCAGGAGTTTGAAACCAGCCTGACCAACATGGAGAAACCCCATCTCTACTAAAAATACAAAATTAGGCAGGTGTGGTGGCACATGCCTGTAATCCCAGCTACTTGGGAGGCTGAGGCAGGAGAATTGCTTGAACCCAGGAGGCAGAGGCTGCGGTGAGCTGAGCACCATTGCCCTACGGCCTGGGTGACAAGAGTAAAACTCCATCTCAAAAAAAAAAAGTCAATGTTTCTTAAATTCAATGTAATCCCTAATCAAAATCCCATCAAAACAATTCTAAAATGTGTATAGAAATGCAAAGGGGCTGTGTATGGTGGCTTAATATCTGTAATCCCAACACTTTGGGAGGCCAAGGTGAGTAGATCATGTAAGCCCAGGAGTTCAAGATCAGCCTGGGCAACATGGCAAAACCCTATCTCTATAAAAAATTAAAAAATTAAAAAAATTAGCCAAGCATGATGTCATGTGCCTGTGGTCTGAGCTACTTAGCTACTTGGTAGGCTGAGAAGGGAGGATGGTTTGAGGCTGGGAGGTTGAGGCTGCAATGAGCCATGATCACACTCCACTCCGAAAAAAAAAAAAAAAGGATCTGGGTAGCCAAACTAATCTTGGAAAAGAAGAAAACATGTTAGGACTTGTACTACCTGATTTCAAGACAATAAAGCTATGATAATCAAGACAGTGTGGTATTGGCAAAGGATAAACAATAACATCAACAGGACAGGAGAGTTTAAAAACAGCCACACAAAATGCAATCCACTGATTTTGATGAAGACATCAAGGCAATTCAATGGATAAAGGGCAGTTACATCAATAAATTGTGATGGAACAACTAGTTATTCATATAGAAGCAATGAACCTTGACTTTCATCTCATACCATACACAAAAATTAATTCAACTTTTTTATACGCCTACACTTGAAAGCTAAAACTCTAAAGCCTCTAAAAGAAAACATTAGAGACTATCTTCACAAACTTGGAGTAGCAAAGATTGTTAAGGTAGGCACAGAAAACTAAATAAGCACGAAAGGAAACTTCCCTCTCCTCCCAGATCTCCTGCTAGGCTGGCAGCCCCTTCTGCACCTCTGGGTGCTAACACTCGCCCCCGATGCTCCATGCAGAGCCGCCAGCCCTGCACCCCCATCACCATAGGCTTCTGAAAGCTGAGGGTCTTTGGGTAGCATTTACACAACAGTCTCTTTAAATCATCTCCTATTTATTTATTTTTGAGACACAGTTTTGCTCTTGTTGCCCAGGCTGGAGTGCAATGGCGTGATCTCAGCTCACTGCCACCTCTGCCTCCCAGGTTCAAGCAATGCTTCTGCCTCAGCCTCCCAAACAGCTGAGATTACAGGTACCCACCACCACACCCAGCTAATTTTTGTCATTTTAGTAAAGATGGGGTTTTACCATGCTGGTAGGGCTGGTCTCGAACTCCTGACCTCAGGTGATCCATCTGCCTTAGCCTAACAAAGTGTAAAGCATCTCCTTTTCACTTACATCTTGTCTTATCTATTTTAGCCTTGTCCTAAATAATCATTATGAAATTCCTACTTTGATAGGTTTGTCATTTTTCTCCATTACATATTAGAATAAATTGTAACGGATAAATTTTTCATATGTGTGAACAACCTAAAATGCTTTCATGTACTGCACTTTGGGTTTTTCCATGTTCTTTTGTATGAATGTGTGTGAGCATGTGTGTGTGGGTGTGGTGTGGGTATTGGGGTGTGAGTAGTGAGCATGTATGTGTCTGTGAATGTGCAAGTGTCTGTGCCTGAGTGTGTGGTGTGTGAGTGTAGCGTGGGATGGGGCTGGAGGAAGTCTAGGCTGACAACATAATGATGAGTCCTAGAGGGGGTGACCCACACTTCCTGGCAATGAGCCACACTCACCAGGAACCAGGCAAGGAAGAGGAAAGGCGTGTGGGGCAGAGGCCCCCACCCCCTTTTCTGCTTATTGTCCACAGTCCCTCAGAGGAGAGAAGGCTCCATCAGTGGCCAAGGGAGCGCCTGGTGACGGCCCGGCAGCCTGGTAACCATCACCAGGGACTGGGAGTACTTCTGGGAACAGCAGGCGGGGGCAGATCCTTCATTGC
The DNA here is from genome assembly GCA_963574635.1 of Cheracebus regulus. NCBI lineage: Eukaryota > Metazoa > Chordata > Mammalia > Primates > Pitheciidae > Cheracebus > Cheracebus regulus. The sequence goes on from CAUYQU010007321.1 coordinate 71,017, forward strand.
TATATTTACAGGTCTGGATTTAGCACAGGACCTTGAGGCGAGGGACTGAGATCCAAAGTTTTCAATATGTTCTTCCCCCTGGCAACCTTGTGCAAGGAATATTTTTATAGGAGCTCAGAGAAGCTAGGAAAGTTGCTCAAGGTCACACAGCTAGGGCATTCAGAGTTAGAGGAGGACTCAGTCCTTCTGGTTCTAAGGTCAAGGGCTTTTCTAATATAGAGAAATAGTACCGCACCTCCCAAAAGCACTGTTCCACCTGCTGCCTGGGTGTGAGAACCCAGGAAGGCACTCCAAGTGCCACCTAATTTCATAGGTTCTTCTCATATGGGTCTACCTCGATGGTCTCAGCTAAGTGGTTCTTGTGCCAATCCCCATGACAAACCCCACCGCCAGGAACAGCTGGCCTCCCAGGCACAGGAGACGCATGAGCGGGGGTGATATTCCTCATAACACCTGGCTTGCAAGGGCACTGACTGAACAGAACTAACTTCAGCTTGAGGGATGGGGACAGGGTCCTGGAGGTCGGGGGCGGGGATCCCTGGGGAGGCACCACAGCAGCCAGTGCATTGGGGACACTTGTGGAGGCTCAGGACTGTGGCTACTGACCAACCAGGAAGGAAGCGTTTGCATATGTAAATAAGCCATATTGGCACACCAGCACACCATGGCTGCATGCCAGCCTTGCCCAAGAGGGCTCCTGTATGTTCACTCTTCTCAGAGGCAGAAGATAAGGAAGTTCCTCTCTCTGTCCCTTCCTCTGTTCCTCCCTCTTTTGCATTATGTGAACTGGGCCCCTTAGTGCCAGGCACAACACTCAAGGTAAGAAGATAATAAAACCCAGAGCTCCGCCTGCCCCTAAGGAGCTCGGGCCTGTTTTCCCATTAGATGTCCTCTCGAGAATCTGGCCCCAATGCTAGGCTGTCAAGGGGCCATGTTGGTCAGTGCTGGTCGAGGGACACACAGAGAACCCAGACCTAGTCCTGCCTGCAGGCCCCCCACAGTCTTGTTTCAGGCCTCATAGCGGAAAAGATACATAGGAACTAATAGGACTAAAGAGGCTTCACGTTAAAGAGAGCGGGATACATTCTGCAGCACATGGGACCATCGCCTGCTCTGACTGAAGTGTTGTTTGAGAGACCCCAGACTTCTGCATAAGGACCTGCCTTCCTCTCACTTAGCTGATCTAAACATTAGTGAACACAGAAGCACTCTAGGGGGCTCGTGGTTAGAATTTATTTTAATATATAATGAAGGCCGGGCAAGGTGGCTCATGCCTGTATTTCAAGCACTTTGGAGACCAAGGCAGGTGGATCACTTGAGGTCAGAATATCAAGACCAGCCTGGCCAACATGGTGAAATCCCATCTCCACTAAAAATTAGCTGGGCGTGGTGGTGTGCGCCTGTAAACCCAGCTACTTGGAAGGCTGAGGCAGGAGCATCACCTGAACCTGGGAGGCAGAAGTTGCAGTGAGCAGAAATTCTGCCACTTTACTCCAGCCTGGGTGGCAGAGCTAGAATCCTCAAAAAAAAAAAGTTAACTGAATATAAAGAATACCTTCATAGCAGCATCTAGACTAGTATTTGACCAAACCACTAGGTACCACAGTCTAGCCAAGGTGACACGTAAAATTAACTATCACACCTTCCCTGGCTTCTGGGGAAGATGGGTACCTCATTTGTTCCCCCGTCCTCACTTACATGCTATTCTGGGGCCTGGCACGGTGGCTCACACCTGTAACCCAGCACTTTGGGAGGCCAAGGCAGGCAGATCACAAGGTCAGAAGATGGAGACCATCCTGGCTAACACGGTAAAAACCTGTCTCTACTGAAAATACAAAAAATTAGCCGAGTGTGCTGGCACGCACCTGTAATCCCAGTTACTCAGGAGACTGAGGCAGGAGAATCACTCAAACCTGGGAGGCGGAGGCTGCAGTGAGCTGAGCTCACACCACTGCGCTCCAGGCTGGGCGACAAAGCAAGACTCCATCTCAAAATAAAATAAAATAAAAATTCTCTATAATTATTTAAACGATTTTATATCTTCAGGTTTCTCTACTACTTCTGCTTCTTGGGGCATGAATTCTGATTATTTTGGTTTGGTTTGGTTTGGCTTTGGTTTTGTATTTACTGATTATCTCTAATGGTGGTTTGTTTCCCTGTGGTTTGTGATTTTTGGTTGGGAGCATATCTCCAATGGAGGGTTGTTTTTGCTGCTGGATGCCTTGTGAGCCTGGGTTGTGAAAATGTCCAGAGTACTTTGGGTTTTGCTTCTGTCAGGGCCCTAGGTTCTGGACCATTTTTTTTTTTTTTTTGAGACAGAGTCTCCAGTCACCCAGGCTGGAGTGCAGTGGCATGATCTTGGCTCACTGCAGCCTCTGCCTCCTGGGTTCAAGTGATTCTCCTTGCCTCAGCCTCCCGAATAACTGAGACTATAGGTGCAGAGGCTACAGGTGAAGGGGTTTCACCATGTCGGCCAGACTGATCTCAAACTTCTGGCCTTAAGTGATCCATCTGCCTCAGCTTCCCAAAGTGCTGGGATTACAGGTGTGAACCACTGCACCTGGCCTGTGGACTAGCCTTTTGATTAACTTTTTGGCATAGGAATCCTGGGACCAGTGGCATGTCAAAGCAGGGGTTGAGGTGGGAGCAGTCCATTTCTCTTCTCCAAGTGGGGCGGGCCTGCCTTTCCATCTTTCACTTGAACGTTTCTCCTACCCAAGACTTCTACAGTGAGAAAACTGGCTCCTTCTGCAGGCCCAGTTGGTAGTTTTTCCAACCTTTCTTTTCTGTGAGTGGGATACTCCTCAAGGCTCCAAGCTATATTCAGATGGATCAGTTCCAACTCTCCTGCCTCAAACAGTGTGGGTCTGCCTCCCGTTTTTGAAAGAGACTTAGAACTCTGGGCTCTAGGCCTTAGGGCCTGTATCTAGTCAAAACCTCACAAACCATAGGCTTAGCCCTCACTCCACTTTCTGGCTTTGAGTTCTTGGAACTATTTCTGGAATCTGGGGTTTTTCCTTTCTCTTGAGCTTAGCTGTATATTTTCAAGTGTTTTTCTTGTATTTTATGCAGCAATTTTATAGTAATGAGAGAGGGGCTGTTTGAAACAGTGCAATCTGGCATGTTGACAAAAGCATTCTGCTGCATTGAACTGTGATTATTCAAGGAATATAGTCCTCTCCACTAGACCATAAACTCCATGAGGCAGGGACTATGTTGACTTTGCCAGATGCCCAGCTTCCAAAAAGGACTGAACACATGGCAAGAGCTCAATAAATATATATATATTTAAAGACAGTGTCTCACTATGTTGTCTAAGCTTGTCTCGAACTGCTGGCCAGGCTCAAGTGATCCTCTTGCCTTGGCCTTCCAAAGTGCTGGGATTATAGGTGTGAGCCATTGCACCTGGCCCCTCAATAAATATTTTTGAATGAATGAACAAAGATATACTCTCTGGGGACATTAATACCTAAATCTTAGGGCTGTTGGGAGAATTTAGCAAGAGAATATGTAATATGTTTGGTATATGGTGGCAACTCAGGAGAGGTATCCATCATTGTAATTTTGCCTATTAAGGTGAAAGCTTGAATGATGGTTTCCCTGCAATTCAGCTCCCACCCTCACCTGAGATAGTAGTCCTGGCCCAGGCTGACAGGCAGGTTTTATGGGAGTGGCCTCTTGTTACTTCCCAGAGTACAAGGTCAGCCTTTCCACCCTAACAGCCACAGCATGGTGGTTTTATTTATTTATTTTTTGAGATGGAGTCTTTCTCTGTCACCCAGGCTGGAGTGCAGTGGCTCGTTCTTGGCTCACCACAACCTCCGCCTCCTGGGTTCAAATGATTCTCCAGCTTCAGCCTCCAGAGTAGCTGGGATTACAGGTACCCATCACCATGCCTGGCTAATTTTTCTATTTTTAGTAGAGACAGGGTTTCGCCATGTTGTCCAGGCTGATTTCGAATTCCTGACCTCAGGTGATCTGCCCACCTTGGCCTCCCAAAGTTCAGGGATTACAGGCTTGAGCCACAGCGCCCAGCCAGCATCATGGTTTCAACCTGAGCCCCAAGCTCTATGAACTGGCTGAAGCAGCTCCACCACCACTTCCTGATTGATCCTGTCCCCAACCATGTCATTTCCAGTGATCCCTTGTATTGCCAGGATTTTTTTTCCTAGAAATTTGAGAATTTTGTTGAGGCAAAAAAAGGTACTTGGTAAATAATAACTGATTTTTGCATTTGAATTAACCAATGGAATTCAGCTGCCATAGCTTCCAGTCAGTATGAGGTGAGATGATTTTTAGCCCAAAGCAAGGAAACATAACATTTTAATCAGGCTGTGCAACTTTGGCTGGGTGAATGCACTGGGGACCCTCGCCCATTCCTAATCCAGTGATTTAAAGACTCTGTATGAGAAAAGCCTGCCCCGCAGAACCCTCCAGTGGCAGCAGAGCTGTACAAATTGGATCCAAGGATGACACAAAAGGTCTAAGTTGGTACCCAGGGACCACCTTATAAACCTTACCAGCCCAAGAAACTAGTTGGCAATGATGGGCGGCAAGAGGGGAACTGACAAGGCTCACAGTAGGATTTAGGTGCCTCAGGAAACAGAATTAGTGTTTGGTTGGTTGGTTGGTTGGCTGGCTGGTTTTTTGACATGGAGTCTCACTCTCTCACCCAGGCTGGAATGCAGTGGCATGATCTCGGCTCACTGCAACCTCCGCCTCCTGGGTTCAAGCAATTCTCCAGCCTCAGCTTCCCAAGTAGCTGGGATTATAGGCACCTGCCACCATGCCCAGCTAATTTTTGTATTTCTAGTAGAGAAGGGGTTTCGCCATGTTGGCCAGGCTGGTGTGGAACTCCTGACCTCAGGTGATCCACCTGCTTTGGCTGCCTCCCAAATGCTAGAATTATAGGCGTGAGCAACCGCACCCAACCTGGAAACAGAATTTGAACATTGATGTGTGTGTGTGTGTGTGTGTGTGTGTGCATGTGTGCATGTGTGTATGTGTGTGTGTGTGTGCATGTGTGCTGTAATATCTCCTTGGACATGTTGGAAGGATACCACATCAAGGACTATAATACTAATTTATATTAAATGCCTATTGTGTCAGAAACCCTTTTTAGTTTAATGCTATTCATTAACTGCTAGGTGGGTACCATCCTCCACTTTACAAATGAGGAAACTGAGTCTGAGTGATCGTAAAGTAACTTACCCAAGGTTTTATAGCTGATAGGTCAAGAGCTAAACTCCTCTGACTCTCAAGCCCAGTCTCCTTCTGCCAAAGGATTTTCTTTCCTGTGAATGAGAGATCAGCTTGGAGCACTGGTTCCCAACTTTGACTGCTTGTTGGACTCTCCTGGGAAGCTTTACAAAATCCTGATGCTTGAGTCCTACCCCCAGAGATTTTTATTTAATGGGAAATCAGGATTTTTAAAAGTTCCCGAGGCAATTTTAAGAGGCAGCCAACGCTGGGTGCTACTGGCTTACTGGGTTCCAAATCCCACATCCACCAAGGTCCTTGGCTATAAATGTCACCTGGCCCAACAGTCCCCAGGACCGGAAAGAAGCCCAAAGAAGCCCAGGGCAGGAGCCCACCTCAAAGTCCAAGGTCCATAACTGGTGCCTATAACTGCTTGCCCAGAGCCAAACCAGGAAATAGACACCAATAATAGTAACAACATAATGGTGACAATAATGATAACAAGGGTTCAAACAGTGTTTCAATAGTTTACTTATTGTGATGTAGCAGGTGCCTTGCATCCTTTACCTCATTTGTTTCTCACAGCAATGCTAGGAGGTAGGTGCAATGAATCTCTACTTTAAGGTGGGAACACTGAGTCTCAGGCAGGTGAAGTGGCCAGTCCCGGGCCACTCAGCGAGGCTCGTTGGGCAGTGTTATGGACCACTGGCTTTTCTTTTCTTTTTTCTTAATACAGAGTCTTGCTCTGTCACCCAGGCTGGAGTGCAGTGGTGCGATCTTAGCCTGCTGCAACCTCCGCCTCCCGGGTTCAAGCGACTCTCCAGCTTTAGCCTCCCAAGTAGCTAGGACTACGGGCACGTGCCATGGCGTCTGGCTAATTTTTTTTTTTTTTTTTGTATTTTTAGTAGAGATGGGGTTTCGCCATGTTGGCCAGGCTGGTCTCGAACTCCTGACCTCAGGTGATCCGCCCACCTTGGCCTCCCAAAGTGCTGGGATTACAAATGTGAGCCACTGCGCCTGGCCAGACCACTGGCTTTTCTATGCCGCCTCTCCAATCCCGGGCTGCCTCCAACTTTACAGTCCCTGGGTCCCCTCAGAACTCTCCTGCTACTCACAGCCCGAGTGCTTGATTTGCTGTGGGCCTGCCCTGAACTGGGGAAGTGGGACTGAGCAGTAAATACAGATGAGGGGCCTGCCTTGTCCTCCTCCACTGGATCTTGCAGTCTGGCAGGGGTGATCAGGCCAGAGCAGGTGGAATGAGACACAGAGGAGGCATGGGGGGTGGAGGTGTTAGGACTCACCCTCAGCCCTCAGTTGGTGGAGGGATTCTAACCCCTGGTCAGCAGGCTTCTAAGACACCCCCGCCACTGCATCCCCCAAGAGGCCAACGCCTGAGGCTGGATCACTGAGCCCTGTTTCTGCCCCCACACAGTTCCTGGAGGAGGACCATGTCATGGTTAGGACACGCCTGGCCAGACATCTCAATTCTGCAGACCTAGCATCCTCACTATGACATTCCTTCTTTGCAGCTTTTCTGGAAAGATGGAACCAGCTGGACACAGGCAGTGCCTGGAGCCAGCCTGGCATAGTGTGGGTGCAAGCCTTCCCTCACCCTCACCCTCACCCTCACCCTGCCCTCCTCCCAGTGCCCGGCCTGGCTGCCCAGCCACTTCCCAGCACCAGCTTTCCATGCGGAATGGAAACTCTGAGAGGGACCATGTCTCTTTGTATTTCCCCAGACTGAATTGTTCACAGCTGGCAGCATGGCTGAATGACTCACCCCTCCCGGAAGGATGCCCGTGTTAACCCGGCAGCTTCATTCAGGTCAACGCTTGTTCCCTGAGCACCTCATAAGTCCGTGGCTCTCATCCCTGGCCGCGCACCAGAATCGGAGTTCAGAAGTGGGTGAAGCAAAGAGGCAAGGAAGAGGCAGTGGAGTCAGGATCTCTGGGGTGAGGCCCGGGCACCCGCTTTTCTTACACAATCTCTTTCATGAGCTCAGCAGAGGGTCTTAGGAAGACCAGGGTGTTTGCTTAAAGTACAGAGTTCAGGCACACACCCACAGCAGGTGAATCAGACTTGGGGGACGGGTGGTACAACTTGTGCCCTGAACCCCTTTCCCTGCAGGATTTCTTTTTTCACAGGAAGATTTAGAAACTTCTCTAGTTAGAGGAAGCCAATGTGAGGAATGAACAAGCCCAGCTGCTCAAGGATGTACCCTTGAGATGAAAGGATGGCCAGGAACTGGAGGAGGCAAGGGCTGACGGCCGGGAGGACGAAGAGGAACCTCAGCTGAGGGAGAGACCCATCTGGGCTAGGTGAGGGCTGGGAGGCCTCTTGGAGGAGGCAGCTATATTCCTCTCATTCCTTCAGGGTGAATTTCTGAGGGTAGAATTTCAAGGGGCAGATGGAAAGGGCAGGACAGTATCTTTCTATCATCTATGTATCATCTATTATCTATGTATCATCCATTATCATCTATCTATCTATCATCTATCTGTCTATCGTCTTCCCCCAATCCTCTCCCAGGTTAGCCAGCTCTCCCTGCGGCAGCAGGAGCCTCTAGAACTAGGTGTGTTAGACTGCTCGGGTTTCCATACAGGATACCACAGGCTGGATGACTTGAACACCAGAAATCTGTTTCTCACAGTTCTGGAGGCTGGAGTTTAAGACGCCAGCAAGGCAGGATTCATTCTGAAGCCTCTCCTCTTGGCTTGCAGTGGCTGCCATCTTCCTGGGTGCTCACATGAGCTCTTCTGTGAGGGAGAGGCTGGTTCGGGAGGAGAAGATGCGGACAGGGCAGGGAGAGCTGGAGGAAGAGGGAGGAGGAAGGGAAAAGAAGGGAAAGGAAAAGAAGGAGACAGAGTCAGAGACAGGGTGTGCTCACTCTCTCCTACCTCTCACTAATCCTGTCGGCTCAGAGCCCCACCCTTATAACTTCATTTAGCCATAATCACCTCCCTGAAGGACCTGTCTCCAAATACAGTCACATGGAGGGTTAAGGCTTCAAGATAGGAACTCTGGGGACACAATTCAGTCTCCGGTGGTGGCTTCTCTAACTTCTCAGCTTGCTCAAAGGACCGTGCGGGAACTGACACCATCCCCCAGGGAGACTGGACCAGTGGGAAAGGGTGTAGGTGATGGTTCAGTCCTCCTCGTGCCCCTAGTTCATAGACAGACCCGGGGGTTGTGGGTGGAGGAAGCCTTGCCTGTGACTAGGCCTCTGGAGACCCAGGAATAGGAATGAAGGAGATGAGGGTCCAAATAGCACACAGGCCTGGCCTGGGGATCTCTGGGAGCCAGACACAAGGACAGCAGCCATGGCCCAGGTGACTAGGAGCTTCCCCGGAAGCAGCTCCGAGGGGCACTGCAGCCTCTTAGGCAGATCAGCCTGAGCCCAGCTACCTTCCCCGCAGCATGAGTCCAGAGTGTCCCAGGCAACACGTGTTTGTTCATTCGTTCATTCATTTCTTCATTTAACACTTGCTATGTGCCAGGCACTGTGCTGGGCTCTGCAGGTCAGCTGTGCATGGAGCAGACAAGGCCCTGCTCTCACGGAGCTTACATAGGAGCAGGCAGCAGACAGGACAAGAAACAATCCAATCTCTGATGTGACCAAGTCAGGCGGTGAGTGTGGGGAAGAAGCAAGTCTCGGAGAGGGAGTAACTGGGGTGGAAGTTTCCTCGCGGTCCCCCAAGGAGACCACTTTGAGTAGAGAGAAGCCAGAAAAGAGTAAGACAAAAATACAAAATTAGCCGGGTGTGGTGGCATGCACTTGTTGTCTCAGCTACTCGGGTGGCTGAGGCATAAGAATTGCTACCCGGGAGGTGGAGGTTGCAGTGAGCCGGAATCGCGCCAGTGCACTCCAGCCTGGGTGACAGAGCGAGACTCTGTCTGAAAACAAAACTAAACTAAAAAAAAAAACAGAAACAAAAAACATGTCAAATAGTATTTAATGGGATGAGAAAATGTTCACAATATATTATTAGGTGAAAAAAAACGGCTGGGAGCAGTAGCTCACGCCTATAATCCCAGCACTTTGGGAGGCTGAGTTGGGTGGATCACCTAAGGTCAGGAGATCGAGACCAGCCTGACCAATATAGTAAAACCCTGTCTCTACTGAAAATACAAAAATTAGCCAGACATGGTGGCAGGCACCTATAATCTCAGCTACTTGGGAGGCTGAGGCAGGAGAATAGCTTGAATCCTGGAGGCAAAAGTTGGAGTGAGCCAAGATCATGCTACTGCACTCCAGCCTGGACAACACAGCGAGACTTTGTCTCAAAAACAAAAACAAAAAGCAATATGTAAGGCAATATATTATGAATCACATTTTTATTGTGATAAAGTATATTTATGCTAGGAAAAAAACACTACAAGGAGACATGACAAAAAGACTGCCTTTCTGGATGGTAGGATTATGTGAGGTTTTGTGTTTTCTTTTGATTAAGTAACATGTTTTATTTCATTATAAAGAAACAAATTATGGAGAGTCACGCAGCCTAAACGACCTAGCATGTGTCTGTGCAGCTCAGATGAGAACTCAGGTTTCCCTTTCTCCGACCTTCTCTCCACCTGAAACTCCCCTCCCCACTCCCAGGCTAAGCAGACACCATCCGTCCATTTCTGAGAATGTCCTTGGAGGCTTCTGGAGACCTGGCCCACTTGGCCAAGTTTATGTTTTGGTGGAAACTCTTAATGTTTCCATTGTCTGACTTGAGAGTCTTTAAATTATTCATCTTAATTAAGTGTAGCCTGGGTGTTCTTTGACAGAGCCCTGGCCCAGTGGATTTTCTTTACCTCTTCTTTGTTTTAGAAGCCAAGAATGAAAAGGGTTTAGAGAGAGGACAGACTGTTGGCTTTGCTGTGTCTATATCTGAAATCATCCATTCTGCTGGGAGAAATGACGGCATGGCCATTAGGCCTGCCTGACATCCCACACAGTGGTTCCTTAGAGTCTTGGAAGCCAGCAGGAACTATTTCTCTGCAGATGTAGCTGACTGGGTTTCAAGGTGAGTCAAATAACATCTCCTACCTGAGTAGCTTCATGAACAGACATATCCTTTCAACTAAGACCTGCATTCTCACGGTGTGCCAGGTACTGGGGGCGCAGCAGACAGCAGGGGAGCCAACAAAGGCCCTCTCTCAAGGGACTTATGAAGGGGTAGGAGAGGAGCTAGAACAAATTAGTGAGCTGGCAATTAAACAAGGTGACCTCAGAGAGTGGTAGGTGCAAGGGAGAAAATAGTGCAGGGTACAATAGAAGGCAGTGATGTAGGGGGGAGGGAACAAGTATAGACAGATGACCATGGATGGCCTCTCAGAGGTGGTGGCGTTTGAGCTGAGATCTCACCGGACATCAGATCATGAGCAAATCCAGAGGAACAGGTTTCCAGACAGAAAACAGCAAAGGGAAAGAACTTGGCCATTTTTATAGGAAAGGAAGGAAGACAGGGAGGTCTTTTCTTGGAATAAATTCACAGAGTGGGTAATAGGATCAGAAGTTACAAACATATTTATGACTTTCAATATATGTTGGTGGATTGCTTTCCAAAATGAATATGTATCATGTAGCAAATTGTTAGTAGTCATTTTCCCTGGGGAGTAGGATGCAAGGGTCAACAGCATGAGAAAAGCGATTTTATAGTTTCCATTTTCTGAGCCAGGTAGGGTGGCTCACACCTGCAATCCCAGCTACTTGGGAGGCTGAGGTGGGAGGGAACATTGCTTGAGCCCAGGAGGTTGAGGCTGCAGTGAGCTATGATTGCACCACTGCACACCAGCCTGGTTGATAGAGCGAGAACCAGTTTCTAAAACAAATAAATAAATAATTTTTTAAAGTACTTGACTTTTTTTAAATTTTTTTTACCAAGGGCATATCTTTTTTCTTTTCTTTTTTTTTTTTTGAGACGAAGTCTTGCTCTGTTGCTCAGGCTGGAGTGCGGTGGTGCAATCTTGGCTCACTGCAACCTCCACCTCCCGGGTTCAAGCGATTCTCCCACCTCAACCTCCCGAGTAGCTGGGATTACAGATGTGCACCACCATGTCCAGCTAATTTTTGTATTTTTAGTAGAGATGGGGTTTTGCCATGTTGGCCAGGCTGGTCTTAAACTCCTGACCTCAAGTGATCCACCTCCCCCAACCCCACCACCCCTGGCCTCCCAAAATGCTGGGATTACAGGCATGAGCCACAGTGTCTGGCCACATATTATCTTTAGAACTTAAAGAGTCATAGTGTTTTAGGACACTGGTAATAAGCGAGGTGGTAAATATGTTGTTTTATTATTCTAAATATTATATATATATTATATAAATTCTGTTATCTATATTAAATATTTTATAATAAAGCCTTGGGTTTTGTGTGTGTGTGTGTGAGAGAGAGAGAGAGAGAGAGAAAGAGAGAGAGAGAGAGATAGGGTCTCCCTCTGTCACCCAAGCTGGAGTGCAGTGGTGTGATCACAGCTCCCTGCAGCCTCGACCTCCCAGGTTCGGGTGATTCTCCCACCTCAGCCTCCTGAGTAGCTGGGACCACAGATGCGCACCACCTCACCTGGCTAATTTTTGTATTTTTTGTAGAGACGAGCTCTTGTCATATTGTCCAGGCTGGCCTGGAACTCATGGGCTCAAGCGATCCTCTCGATTCAGCCTTCCAAAATGCTAGGATTACAGGCATGAGCCACCACACTTGGCCAGCTTTGGGTTTTACAAAATATACTAGTTTATACACTATTAGGTAGCCATAAATGTGGCAGCTTCGCCATATGCTCTCAAGGATTAGTGATTATTACTCTTTAACATTTTAACTTCTTTATTCAAGTTTAGTCACTGGTTTGCTCTGATATTAGATAAGTCACTTTAGCCTCAGTAGGTTTCAGTTTTTTGTCAAACAGGAAGAAAGATCCATCCAACCTCTCAATTTCCTAACCGAATTGCTCACAGAATTAAATAATATGGTAAATGTAAAGGCACTCTGTAGATTTTTGAATGCAATAGGATAGAATAGAGGAAAGCGAATTGGGAGGGAATTGTCAACTGGAATGTAGTTTCCCTTTCCAAAATGAATATATATCATGTGACCAACTGTTAGCAGTCATTATCCCTGGGGAGTGGGATGCAAGGGTCAATAGGATGAGAAAAGGGACTTTAACATTTCCCTCTTCCATCCACATCTTACCAGGGCCAGCAGCTTCTCATGGAGCCTTCCTTGACTCTACCATTCACCCATGTCTCTCTCTTTTCTTTTTTGTTTTTCTTTCTTGTTTTGAGATAGAGTCTCTCTCTGTTGGTAGCCTGGAGTGTGGTGGTGTGATCTCAGCTCACTGCAACCTCCGCCTCCCGGGTTCAAGTGATTCTCCTGCCTTAGCCTCCTGAGTAGCTGGGACTACAGGTGCTGCCACCATGCCTGGCTAATTTTTGTATTTTTAGTAGAGACAGGGTTTCACCATGTTGGCCAGGATGGTCTCTATCTCTTGACCTCATGATCTGCCCGCCTTGGCCTCCAAAAGTGCTGGGAGGCCACTGCGCCCAGCCTCTAAATTCTTTCTTTTTATTTTTGAGATTATCATAAAACAGCGCATTCTCTAAATTCAATCTCAAATGTTTTTTAACTTAAGGTTGCATGACTTGATACTTTAGTTGTTTAATGTGCGTTGATGATGACTTCCCTCTTACTTTCATTTCATCTAGAGGAGGGCCCACTGAAGGTATGGCATTTTAGCGTTGGAATTTTAGGCATCAGTTAGCAGGTCAAAGAGATATTTTGGGGAGAAAGAGTGGCCTTTTCAGATTCTAAAATTACAGAAATTTGGTGTATTGAGAGGAGCTTCAGATTAAGCTTTTGGAAGTGTAGGTTGTAGTCTAGGTGCTTCAGTTACTCACCCTGAGCGTGTCACATCTTGTAACCTTCCTGATTTCAGTGCTTGAGCTAGAAAAGTGGGGCTATGAATAACTGCCCTGGCCACTTCCTCATGGTGTTTTGTGGATTTGGTGAACCAATGTACCTTTAAAAGCTTTGAAGATGGTGGGGTTTTGTGGAACAACAAGGGCCTAGTGCTGTAAAGTGATGATTTCAAGTGTGCTCAGCAAAGCCACACAAGGGACATGCTCGCACAATGCTTGCAGCTGAGGCTGGAGGGAAGGGATTCCTCTCACTGGCCCTGAGTGTCATGGACAGAGCTCAGGCTTTGGCTTTGGGCAGAACTTGGTTCACCAATAGACCTCCTCCCCTTCCCAGCACATGGGAGACTGGACATCTCAGCTCCCTTGCTGTTGGGTAGAGCCATGGGGACTAGTTCTGACCAATGAAATGATGGAGAAAGTTCGCTTCCAGGCTAGTGAAATACTCATGCATGATTCTCCAGTCTCTCTCTTTCCCTCTCGTGGCAATTGTAGAGGAGGCCTTGTGTTGACATTGGGGGACCCAAAGATCACAGCAGCCAGGATCACTGAGTCCCTGCTTGGAAGTTAGCTGTGTGAAGGGGAAACACACACCAGTTGTGTGAAACCGCTGAGATTCTTAGAACTTTTTTTTTTTTAGATGAGGTCTTGCTCTGTTGCCCAGGCTAGAGTACAGTGGCATGTTCATGGCTCACTGCACACTGCAACCTCCACCTCCTGGTTTCAAGCAATTCTCCTGCCTCATCCTCTCCAGTAGGTGGGATTACAGGCGTGTGCCACCATGCCTGGCTAATTTTTGTATTTTTTTAGTAGAGACGGGGTTTCACCATGTTGGCCAGGCTGGTCTTGAACTCCGACCTCATGATCCGCCCACCTCAGCCTCCCAAAGTGCTGGGATTACAGGTGTGAGCTACCTCACCTGGCCTAGAACTGTTTGTTACTGCAGCACAACCTAACTTGTCCTGTACAGCATACAGCCTGAGTCTCAGGTCCCCTCCTCTGGGATAATAACGCGTGTTGCACATATTCGTGGTGAAGAATTTACGAGAGAATGTGTGAAGCTCTTAGCTCAATGTTGGCTCATGAGATGAGCTCATGAAATGTGAGATTCCTGTCCTCTTCTGGCAAGGTAGCGCATTCTTGGCAAAGGCAGAGAAGCCCACCTGACCAGACCTTCCCATGGCCCTCTGAGGCATAACAGTGACGTCAAGAGTTCCTCATGGAAGCAGACGCACAATACTTATTAAGCTGCAAGTATTATAAGTTCTGTCTCTCCACACTTCCCATCTCTTTTCATATAAACCCTGGGGCAGTAATTTGAGACTGCTGAGAGATGTGGTACTGACATCCATCTTCCATCTGCAACAAGCTGTGGCAACTCCACTTTCCCCACCCCACCTCCACCAACTGGCCTCCCTTCTGTAGGGGTAGAGGTGGGGACTCCATGGCTGGGGAGTGGTTGTGGGTGGGGAGGGGGCCTTCCTGCCTCACCGTGATCTCACCCCCTCAGTGTCAAGAAGCCCGAGGGAAACATTTGGGAATATCAGCATTCAGTAGGGCTTCTGAACCTCGTTTAGGCCACGTCTTGACTCAATAAAAACAAAATAAATGTAAAATAATAACAAATAAAATAAAAACTCTAAGCTCTGGGTGCTTTTTTTGTTTTTTGAAGGGAAGTTGAATGAAATGATAGTGTGCTAGGAACAATCCATGAACTCGAAGCCTCAAAAGGTAGGAAGAAAACTTCTATGGAAAAGCACGTTTCCCCACCTTCTTCTTTATTTGAGGCGGGGTCTTGCTCTGTCGCCCAGGCTGGGGTGCAATGATGTGATCTCAACTCACTGCAACCTCTGCCGCCTGGGCTCAAGCCATCCTCCTACGTCAGCCCCCTGAGTAGCTGGGACTACAGGTGTGTACCACCATGCCCAGCTAATTTTTTTAGAGATGGGGTTTTGCTATGTCGCCCAGACTGATCACGATGAACTCCTGGGCTCAGGCAGTCTGCCTGCCTCAGCTCCCCAGAGTGCTGAGGTTACAGGTGTGAGCTACCATGCCCGGCCACGGTTTCCTTTTTAATAATGGTCCAAGATGTGGTTGTATATGGGGGATTTTGCAACCAGGCTGGTTCTTTTTTTTTTTTCTTGAGACAGAGTTTCGCTTTTGTTACCCAGGCTGGAGTGCAATGGCGCGATCTTGGCTCACCGCAACCTCCACCTCCTGGGTTCAAGCAATTCTCCTGCCCCAGCCTCCTGAGTAACTGGGACTACAGGTACGTGCCACCATGCCCAGCTAATTTTTTGTATTTTCTTTTAGTAGAGACAGGGTTTCACCATGTAGACCAGGATGGTCTCGATCTCTTGACCTTGTGATCCACCTGCCTCGGCCTCCCAAAGTGCTGGGATTACAGGTGTGAGCCACCGCGCCCAGCCCAGGCTGGTTCTTTTAGCTGAATCAGGAAAGTGATTTCTTGAATCCCACAGAGAGGAACTGGAGAGCTTAAGCCTTTAGAAAGTCAGCTCCGGGTGACTGCAGTCTCTTCCAGAGCCAGGAACTGAGGCCTGCTCACCTGGACACCTTCCCCCACAACATCCTCCCACTCTTCTGTGCTCTCACACATCCAGGCGCATGCACACCCATTCAGTTATGGAGGAGAGGATGGGAGCAACTGGAGAGGCTTCCAGCCTAACCTTTGAGGACTCAAAATAAATTCAAGTCCATTTTCAAAGTGTAGCCCTGGCTGCATTAGGGCCTCGTCCTGAACTGCAGGAGCTGTGGCCAGACTAGTAAGAAGCTACTCCAGAAAGACCAGGAAAATAGATTCCACTTCCCACACCCCATCTTATGAGAAACGGATGACTCCTTTCTGTAAAATGGTGAGCGCCTCCAGAAATCCATCTTTGTCCCCCTTTTTAATTTTTGTTCCAAAGCAAATACTTCCCTTGGCTTCTGTTCTCACGTCCAAACAAGCTCTGCAGGAGCGGAACTCCCAGAGACTTGGACCTGGACTTGAAGTTAAAGGACCTATGGGTGAGCTATGACCACAGACTGGTGGGCTGGTTTCATAACAAATGCTCTGGACTTATATATCCAAATAAGAATTCCCTTCAGAATCACCTAGGCAAGCTCTAGGCTTACTTCAAGAGTAATTAACAAAGATATCAACATTTATGGAGCATCTGCCAAATGTTAGGCTCTGTGCTAAGAGGCCTCTGGGTATTAGCCCATTTGACCCTCACAGCCTCAATAACAGATGAGGAAACTGAGGTTTCGAGAGTCACATCACTACTGGGTGATAAGGCTGAACTGAAGTCATCTGACTTCAAAACCAGGGTTAGAATGACTTTCAGAGCCGGGAATGAACGCAGTCCTTTAAGATCTCACTGCTCGCGTGAGGGTCTACCTTTGATCAGGTTCAGCCAGCGCAATCCAGAGCCATCACACTCTTTATTTATTTCATTGAAATCTCTCCACAGTGTGGCACATGGGTGATCACCATGACCTTCGAAGGGAGGAAGCTGGTAACTCACAGAGGTCTGGGAATTTGCTATTACAGGAAATGGCATTGGGAAACTCTTGGGAATGGATTTGACTTCTGGAAACAGCCAAAAACTATTTGAAGCAAAGTCAGCTAAACTAGGTAAGTCCTCGAGGTGGGGAAAATTAGGCATACTCAGTAAAAATTTACACAAACTGCTCATCATATGTGGTACATAGGCTGGTCATGAAGACACGGCCTTGGTTTTTAGCCTGAACCAAAATGTGCCTCCTTGTAATTTACCTGTAGGCCTCCAATTTGAATTTGGCGATATATTAAATTTGTCGATTTAATACCCCTCCCCGCCTTCCATGCTTCCCTAACAAGCCTGCTTATCTGGTTACCAAACTGGGCAGACTAGAAGCAGCAAACTGGAAAATGCAGAGATGCCGCTGGGTGTGGCGGCTCACTTCTATAATCCCAGCCATTTGGGAGGCCGAGGCAGGGGATTGCCTGAGCTGGGGAGGTCGAGACCAGCCTGGGCAACATGGCAAAACCCCGTCTCTACTAAAAATAGAAATCATTAGCCGGGCGTGGCGGTGTGCTGCTGTAATCCCAGTTACACAGAAGGCTAAGGCATGAAAATTGCTTGAACCCAGGAGGCGGAGGTTGCTGTGAGCTGAGATCATGCCACCGCACTCCAGCCTGGGTGACAGAGCCACACTCTGTTGCAAAAAAAGAAAAGAGAATACAGAGATGCATATTCAAATCAAATCACTGAGAAGTTTCTAACCCACTAATGTCTGGGGTCCCCTCCCAGAGAGTCTGTTTTTGTTGGTCAGCTTTGGGGCCCAGGTAGAGTTGTTATTTTTGAAGTTCATCAAGTAATTTTAGTCAGAGTTGAGAAATGCAGTGTTAAGAAGAGAGAATTTAGACTAGCCCAAGGTGTCACAGGAAGTGAACACCAGAACTGGGTTCTAAGCCACAGTCCACCTGACCCTTCAGGCTAAGCAAGTGCTCAGTAAATGCTTGCTGACTGGCAGGTGGGAACGCCCCTCACTTCCTCCTGACACACCACCCTCGATCCGGGTGTGGTCCTGAGCATGGAGTCTGAGCAACCTGCCCAGTCCTGAAGGTGCTGCTCCTCCCTCGAACAACATATGACTCCATTTTCAGGGCATCTGCAGGGCATGTGCTTGCTGGAAGGCTGGGCACACATATCGTTCAGGGACTCCGGAGCACTGATTCCGCTTAGCTACAACATCAGGATGTGACCCTGGGGATGTGTCAAGACAGATCCAGAACTAGAAGAGGCCATGTTTATGAACATTCTCTTGACTTGCAGGTAGATTGCTAAGAGTAAATCCTTCTGGAGCCATGATGTAAACCCTACTGTAATGGGGTGGTGTCACAAGAGTAAATCCAGTTTTCCAGTGAGATTCTATTTGCCAGGGATTGAGGCAGGTAACTGCTCCCTGCCTCCTGCATAATCCTGAGAGTCAAAGGAAGCCCAGGAGTGGCACTGCCTGTGTTCCTGCCTTGCTGCTGATTCTTCCTTGTTTTATTTGAGACAGAGTCTCCCTCTGTCACCCAGGCTGGAGTGCAGTGGCGCAATCTCAGCTCATCGCAACCTCCACCTTCCAGACTCAAGCGATTCTCCTTCCTCAGCCTCCCGAGTAGCTGGGATTACAGGTGCACACCACCACACCTGGCTAATTTTTGTATTTTTAGTAGAGACAGGGTTTCACCATGTTGGCCAGGTTGGTCTTGAACTCCTGAGCTCAGGTAATCTGCCTGCCTTGCCCTCCCAAAGTTCTGGATTACAGTCGTGAGCCACCACACCTAGCTGGCCTTGCCTTGTTTCTGATAAAATTTTGAATCCTTGTCTAATTTAATGTAGCTTTATAGGGAGTGTGTGTGTGTGTGTGTGTGTGTGTGTGTGTGTGTGTGTGTGTGTGTGTGTGTGTCTGTCTGTATACCCATTATACCCATAACCTTTAGCTTGAGGGGACATGAGGAGTCAGATGAACCCCCAGCCCTGGCACTTTCCTGCATGAGACTGATAGGAATAGCAGGCTACAGAGACCTTAACAAGGATGGGCTGGGAATGTCTCCACTGTGGCTCCTCAGGGGAAAGGCCCCCAAGAAGCCAGACCCTGCCTGGTCGCTCTCCCTGGGCAGCTCTCTGCTTCGGCCCCTCTAGTTGTCTTTTTTCATGAGTGCAAAGTTCCCCCGGGTGCTGGGGTCCTGGCTTCACACACAGATACATTTGTCAGTTGCTCCACCCCTTACCTTTCCCTTTCACGGCTGCCACATCCCTTGTCCCTCAGCACAAGGGCATACTTTATCTTTGAGAGAGCAGACCAGAATTTTAGGCCGAGAATGAGGCACAGGTGTGCAGTGATGAACTCAACTTCCTACCATCTACACAGTTCACCAAGCTCTTCCACAGATGCAATTTCATTTAGTCCATCCTCAAAATAACCTTGTGTGAGGGTTACTTTTATGTGTCAACCTGACTGTGCCACAGGATGCCCAGCTATTTGGTCAAACATTAGTCTGGGTGTTTCTGTGAGGGTGTTGGAGGGCTGAGGGGAACACTGAAATTGATGGACTGCAGCTTTCCTCCCTAGTTTGTGGGTGGGCCTTGTCCAATCAGTTGAAGGCCTGAATTGAACAAAGGCTGACCCTCCCATAAGTAAGACAGGATTCTTCCTGCCTGATGACGTCTGAGCTGGGACATTGGCTTTTTCCCTGCTTTTGAACCCTTTCCTCTGGGGGGACATCAGCTCTCCTGGCTCTTGGGTCTTTCCTCTGCGGGGACATCAGCTCTCCTGGCTCTTGGGTCTTTCCTCTGATGGGATATCAGCTCTCCTGGCTCTTGGGCCTTTGGACTTGGACTAGAATGAAGCCATTGATTCTCCTGGTCTCAGCTTGCCAACTGACGCTGTAGATCTTGGGACTCTCCTGCCTGTATGATCACAGGAGCCAGTTCCCTATAAGAAATCTCTCCCAGCCAGGCACGATGGCTCACGCCTGTAATTCCAGCACTTTGGGAGGCTGAGGCGGGCAGATCACTTGAGGTCAGGAGTTCAAGATCAGCCTGGCCAACAGGGTGAAACCCCATCTCTACTAAAAATACAAAAAATTAGCCAGGCATGGTAGTGGGTACCTGTAATCCCAGCTACTTGGGAGGCTGAGATGAGAGAATCGCTGGAACCTGGGAGGCAGAGGTTGCAGTGAGCCAAGGTCTTGCCACTGCACTCTACCCTGGGAGACAGAGTGAGACTCATCTCAAAAAAAAAAAAGAAAGAAAGAAAGAAAAAGAAATGTCTTCCATACACATTCCATTGGTTCTGTTTCTCAGGAGAACCCTGACTAATACATCTTGCCTCATAGATATTGCTAATTTTCCCATTTTACAGATAAGAAAATATTCAAGTCAGAGCCACCCCATATGTGGCCAGCCTTGAAAAAAGTTCAGTGTCATTGGTAGAGCAAGATTTGAAGGTGGGTTTAATTTATTAAATTATATAGCCTCTTCTGGGAACTCCCTTTCTCAAGCACAGGACCCTCTTTGAGAACCCAACCCTTGAGGGGCTACTCCTGGACTTAGGGTTAGTTAGCTGTCTCCAGCCCCTGAGAGGCCTGAGAAAACTGAGTTTCTCTTCTGGGCTCCAGGTTCTTCCCAACTTAGCTCTGGATTAAAGCGCACTCTCCTGGGGATGGGCCAGTGACACCCACTCAGGCGTGCCCTGCCCTTACTTCTCTAATAGCAGCACCTGGCTTTTGCTCACTCTTGCTCTGCTCTTCTTGCCGCCTCTTTTCTCCTCATGTTTCGTGCATTCTGCAGCTCACCTTGTCCAGGTAGAAGCTCCCACCCCAGCCCCCTCCCCATCTTGTCCAGCATACGCCTGGATCTGCGATCTCTGATTCTTCCCTGATTCTTTCACAGGGAGCTAGGCAAATGGATATTCACAGATGAGTTAAACACAGGCACTGGCCTTCCCTCCTGTGCTATAGTCCTTTCCTTTTTGTTTTTTTTTTTGACAGAGTCTCACTCTGTAGCCCAGGTTGGAGTGCAATGGCACGATCTCTGCTCACTGCAACCTCTGCCTCCTGGGTTCAAGTGATTCTCCTACCTCAGCCTCCAGAGTAGGTGGGATTACAGGTGTGCACCACCACTCCCAGCTAATTTTTGTATTTTTAGTAGAGATGGGGTTTTGCCATGGTGGCCACGCTGATCTCAAATTCCTGACCTCAGGTGATCTTCCTGCCTTGGCCTCCCAAAGTGCTGGGATTACAGGCGTGAGCCACCATGCCCTGTCAGTCCTTTCCTTTTTAAAGAGTTGAAAATATTTCAGAACACATATTGTTTACATGTTGCTGTGAAGCCACAACCATTGTTTTGGTGAGAAGGCTGTATATTAAAAAGACTAGGTCTTTTTTTTTTTTTTTCTTTTTTAAACATGTGCCTCTAGATACGAAAAAGACTAGGTCTTTTTAATCTCCATTTATCTCCCTACCTCCTATACATTTCTTTCTCACTCCAGGTAATCTTCTGCCTGCAGGTTTATTTCCAAAACAATTCAAGAAAAGCTGTTTGGTCCATACATTGTGATTTTCTGAGGCTCCCAAAGTGTTTTTGAGTTTCCAGGGGTAGGTTAGCTTTTTCTTGGCCATAAACTGGGTACTTCTGGTATGACGGCAAACGTAATCTTTCTTTCTTTTTTCTCATTCATTCTCATTCTCTCTCTCTCCCTTTCTCCCTCTCCCTCCCTCTGTCTTTCTCTTTCTCCCTCCCTCCCTCTTTTCAGCTCCAGCTCAAAGGAATTCTGATTTTTAGATGATGGGAAGAAAGGAAGGAAAGAAAGGAAGAAAGAAGCAAAGAAAAGAAAGCAAGAAAGAAACCGATAGCAGCATCTAGCAACCAAGTTCACATGTACCTTAAGGGAAAGAATTTTGTAAGAAAGCTTGTATTTGCAGATAACTTCTACAAGTGGCGCCTGTGGCCAACCAGGAATGAGGAGGACCAACAGCTGTAGCAAGCCACTTAAGAGCTTCAAAATTATATTTATCTCATTTCCCCCATTTTTAGTGGTTGAAAACACGTCAACACATTCCCTGTTAATAATTCTTGCTTGTGAGCATATAGGAAATAGGTCAGTGATGGGACGTGCTCAGGATTATAGGCTACTGTGGGAGATAAGAAGATCTTTGACGCCTGAACAACCTCCTCCATAAGGTTGTCACTCCGGGAAGCTCCTGGCTAAGACCTGGGAACCATGCTTTTAAGCTGTGCTGAGACAGAGTTAGAGGGAATGTGAAGGAGGGCTTTCCAGAAGGCAGGAGCCTGGAAGAGGGACTTGAGGGTCTTGAAGAAAAGGCATGTGGGCAAGTATGTCAGGTGGGCCATGAGGTAATAACATTCCCAGAGTGCTCCAAGCCCTCTGGATAAAGGACATTATTTAACCACAGATTATTATTCTATTATTTGTGTCTGTAATAACAGCCATGACACTGGATACTGCAAAGGTCAGCCCTGGGGCTCCTGTTGCCTGATGCTTTTAGTAAGGGTTGGAGTTGGAAAAGAGTTGATGAAGCTTGCTGTTGATCTAAACACTTTTCAGCTGGCCACAGCTTGTGTGTGTGTGTGTGTGTGTGTGTGTGTGTGTGTGTATGTGTGTGTGTGTGTGGTGGTGGTGATAGGGGCGGGGCTATGAGAAACCCCAGATGAAACTGATCTCCTGTGGGCCCCAGCAAGGATGGCAGCTGAAATTTAGCTTGAATATATGCAAGGTAAGGCCCACGGTGTGAAAGCTCATCTTAGCATCTTTTTGAGTGCAGAACTCTCAGGGTAGAGCTCTGAGAGGCTGGACCAGGCACAGAGAGTAGGCACTTACTCAGTTCAGGGCAGAAGCCTGCCTTAGTCACCAAGCACGCAGCATGCTTGGTGTGCTGAGATGCTCTTAAGCTGTGCCGAGATGGAGTTAGAAGGAACATAGGGTGGGGCTCTGGGTTCTGGGTTCCTGAACAGTTACTGGGCCCCACAGGGGTTTGGACTGCCCTTTTCTGTCTAGAACCATCTTGGATCTCACTGGGCACTGCTTAGTATGATTGTAGCCATTGCACCCCTTCACCTTACTTGAAGAGAAGGAGGATCTTGGAGGAGTGAGCTGCCCAAGGTCACCTAGCTAGCTGGAGGCTGAGCCAGGAGCAGAAGCTGGGCCCTTGACTTCCAGCTGGAGAGTCTCCTCCACTCCACCTTGTCTGTAGGCCTCCCACCCAACCTGAGGCAGGTAAATAGCTGCCTCACAGCCCCCGGCTGGAGATGGTGGGAGACGGGAACTCCAGGAGCCACCCAGTCTCCTCACTCCAGTCACTTCCCACAAATGTGTTTTGAGCACTTACTATGTATCGTGCACTGTCACGTGGGGGATAAGGTTTAGCATCAGACCTTGGTCATTTAATCCCTTTGAGCCTCGATTTCCTCATCTGTAAAATGTGCAACACAACTCCTATGCCTAACACGTATGGTGAGTATTCCCTTAAAGGTAGCTGTAGAAGATGGAGGCCAGGCTCTCAAGAAGTTGGCATCTGTCGGGGGAGCCAGGTTCATCGTCAGCAGTACTCAGCGTGTATTAACAAAGTTGTGAAGGAGCAGAAGGAGTAACTAACTCTTAACTGAGCTGTACCAATATTTGCTCTGCCACTTACCGGCTGGATGACCAGAAGCAAGTTCCTCGCCCTCTCCGGTGGAGCCTGAATTGCCTTATTGGTAAAGTAGGATGATGTAAGTAGCACTTAAATGCCAGCTTATGGATTTATGAATTGGAGATAACAAATATAAAACATTTGACAGTTAGTTGGCATCAGTAGAGTATGTCATTTTTTTGCTTGAAGCCAAATCTTCACAGAAAAGGTAACATTTGTGTTGGGTTTTGAGAGATGGGTTGGGGGTGGCTATGAGAAACCCCAGATGAAACTGATCTCTGGGTCCCAGGCAAGGATGGCAGCTGAAATTTAGCTTGAATACATGCAAGGTAAGATGGACAGGACAGCATGGACAGAGGCATGAAGACATGAAAATACTGGCATCTTCAGAGAAGGACAAGGAGCCTGGGGATTCTGGAGCAAGGCATGTGTAGGAGAGCGGTAGAGAGAGACGGGGATCAGGCTATGAGGGGCCTTGTGCCCAAAGTAAGGAAATTTGGATCTATGGACAATGAGGACTGTTGGGGGTTTTTGAACTTAGGCAAGACAGGGTCAAATGAGCATGTGCTCATAAGATGTGCTTTGTTAGCACTTCCTTGGTTGTTGGTTTTTGTTTGTTTCACCAAGAGTCGCATTCTAACAACAATAACACAACTTGATAAACTCCTGAGTATCTATCAGAAATCTCTTAGTTGCAAGTGACAGGAAACCAAACTCAAGTTAGGTGTGATTTTTTGAAAGTATGTCTGCAGGGCCAGGTGCAGTGGCGTATGCCTGTAATCCCAGTACTTTGGGAGGCTGAGGTGGAAGGTTCACTTGAGGCCAGGAGTCTGAAACCAGCCTGCATAGTGAAATTCCATCTCTACGGAAAATTAAAAAGTTAGCCAAGTGTAGTGGTGCATTCCTGTAGTCCTAGCTAGTTAGGAAGCTGAGGATTGCTTGAGCCCAGGAGTTTGAGGCTGCATTGAGCTGTCATTGCACCACTGCACTCCAGCCTGGGTGACATAGTGAGACACAGTCAAAAAAAGGAAGGAAGAAAGAAGGAAGGAAGGTAGGAAGGAAGGAAGAAAGGCAGGCAGGCAGGCAGGCAGGCAAAAGGAAGAGAGGGAAGGAGGGAGGGAGGGAGGGAAAAGATGTCCGTAAATTCTTTGATACTCTTCCCTTCAAGTAGTAAAGGCTGATTCCCCTCCCTTTGAGTGTACACTGGACTTGATAACTCACTTCTGACAAATAGAATAAGTGGGAAGTGACAATGTGTGACTCCAGAGACTAGGTCATAAAAGGCACAAAGGATTACCCCTCACTGGCCCTCTCCAGGGTGGCTCTTCTGGAGGAAGCCAGCTGCCATGTTCTGAGCACTCCATTAGCTGAAGGACAGCCTGAATGGCAAGGAACTGAAGCCTCTGTCAAAAGACACATGGGTGGACCAGCATGTGATTTCACGTCCTTCAGGCCTTGTCAAGCCTCCAGAGTCCTTGCTAACATTCAGTCTGAAATTATATGAGACCCTGAGCCAGCACCACCCCACTAAGCTGCTCTGAAATCCTACACACACTGTGCAATAAGAAATGTTTGTTCTTTGAAGCCCTTAAGTTTTGCAGTAGTCTATCATGTAGCAGTAGATAGCTAATACATGAGCTTAAGCAAAAAAGGGAACTAACTGGTATACGTAACTGTGGAGACTAGAGGTAGAGACAACTAGATGCGAGTCATCAAAAGATGTCACTGGGGGATGCATGAGGTAGCTCATGCCTGTAATCCCAGCAATCTGGGAGGCCAAGGCAGGTGGATCATTTGAGGTCAGGAGTTTGAGACCAGCCTGGCCAACATGGTGAAACCCTGTCTCTACTAAAAATCCAAAAAAATTAGCTGGATGTGGTGGATTACACATCTGTAATCCCAGCTACTCAGGAGGCTGAGGCAGGAGAATTGCTTGAACTCAGGAGGGTGGAGGTTGCAGTGAGCTGAGATCATACCACTGCATTCCAGCCTGGGCAACAGAGTGAGACTCCATCTCAAAAAAAAAAAAAAAAAAAAAAAAAAGTCACTGAGACTTGGTTTCTCTTCACCTCTTAGATGGGTCTTCTCTTGCATTGGCTTTTTTCTCAGTTTCCATGCGGTGACTTCCGAAAGGTCCAGGCTCACATCATCCTTACTGCTGGGGAAGACTTTGTGCCTCTCTCCCAGAAGTGCCAGCAAGAGTCTCACTGTGGGTAGGTGGGGTGGGGGGGAAGCCAGGGGCAGTGGCTCATACCTGCAATCCCAGCAAGTCCTTTGGGAGGCTGAGGCAAGAGGATTGCTCGAGACCATCCTGAGCAGCACAGGGGCCCGATCTCTACAAAATATAAACATAAATTAAATGAGGCTGGGCACGTGGCTCACACTTGTAATCCCAGCACTTTGAGAGGCCAAGGTGGGTGGATCACTTGAGGTCAGAAATTTGAGACCAGCCTGGCCAACATGGTGAAACCCTGTCTCTACTAAAAATACAAAAACGAGCTGGGCATCGTGGCACATGCCTGTAATCCCAGCTACCTGGGAAGTTGAGACATGAGAATCACTTGAACCTGGGAGGTGGAGGTTGCGGTGAGCCAAGATCATGCCACTACACTCCAGCCTGGGTGTCAGAATGAGACTCTGTCTCTAAATAAATAAATAAATAAATAAATAAAAAGCAAGCTGGGCATGGTGGTGCATGCCTGTGATCCCAGCTACTTGGGAGACTAACATGGTAGGATTGTTTGAGCTCAGGAATTCAAGGCTGCAGTGAGCCGTAATAGCACCACTGCACTACTGCTTGGGTGACAGAGCAAGACCCTGCCTGAAAGAACAAAAAGGTTACATTATGCATCCTTCATTCTGATTGGGTCCCATGCCCTAGCCCAATCGTTGTGCTCTGATTGGCTAGAACTTTCATTTGCCCAGCCCTGTCGACTAGGTGTGGGGTCAACTCTGCTCGAAGCCCAGGGATTGGAGCAGGGGAGGTGCACTCCCAGAGGAATATCAAGTTATGGTTGCCAGAAGGGGGAAATGGTTGCTGGGCAGCAAAACAACAGGTGTCTGTTATACCCACATCTGCATTGTACTTTTCCATGTGTGTCTCATGTGCATTATTTCTCGCTGCTGTGACCTCTTGGCTGCTCCGCATTTAAGACCTAAATGAGGTGTTTTCTCACCTCATTTAGGTCTTAAATGCTACTTACTCAACAGACCTTCCCTGAACACCCCATTTAAAATATGTAACCTCCCTCTACGTCTCCCCAAACTCTCAATTCCCCTTCTCTGCCATATATATATATATTTTTTTTCCTTAGCGCTTAACACTATCATATTTTACTTCTTAATTTTCTTACCAGGCTCTTTGAATTGAAATGTAAGCTCCATGGCGTAGGGACTTGTGTCCATTGTGGTCACTGCTACATCCACTGTGCCAAAACAGTGTCTGGCACATAGTAGGTACTCAATAAAAAAAATCGTTGAATGAATGAATGAATGTACGCAGCCATCCTGTGAGGTAGGTGGGATGGAAGTGATTCTCTCTGTGTTATAGATAAGGACATTGAAATTTGAGAAAAGGATCCTGTTGGTGCAAAGATTAAAAAAAAATTTTTTTAACTTTAATTGTTCAGTGCTAATGAGAAAACAGCAGAGGGAACTTGATGCATTACAGTGTGTTCTCATTAAGTGAAGGTTAAATGATGCCATGATGCAGTAGTTCAAATAGAGAAAGTGGTAGGAGAATTGAGTCATTGCCTGGCACGTGGTGATACCGGCATCCCCAAGGCAGAAAGAACCACCTGCTTGATCATAGTCAGAACTAAATCATGCTGGGAGTAGCAATTTTGTTTCGGCAAATAGCAACAGTTACATTCAAATTAATGTGGCTAATTTGAATCTTACTAGTTTTTTATAGTTTCTTTTAAATAGAATTTGTAAGCTTGTTTTCATTTTATAGTTGATTGTAAGCCCCAAACCTTAAGAAGTTTTGTGCCTAGTTTTATGTTCATCCATATTTAAGGAACATTAAAATGAAAACTAAGTAACTTTGTGAGGGTTTGTATCCTTTTTAAAGGATCTTGCTTAGTATTCAAGGTAGAGAAACACTGTTTCAGAAGATTCAAATCCTCTTGTCACTGGAGATATAAAGGAGGAGTTGGAGAAAGATGTTCTTAGAACAGCTTTCAGAACTTGATCACCAGGAGCTTAAAGACTGACTGGGGAATCCAGCCCTGTCATTTTGCAGATGAATAAGCTGAAGCCCAGTGAGCTCAGGTCTCCTGGCCTTACCCTGCTTCCCACATAACAATATCTGCCCCTAAAAGCTATCCCATCATTTCCATGGAAGTGATCTGGACAGAGTGACTTTTCAGCTAGTGGCTGAACATGTAGCTTGTAAGGCCAATGCTGTGCTGCAGGTTAGGCGCTAAAGTAGGGGGTTATTGATTCTTCCAATCTATGAACATAATGAATCATCTTTCCATTTATTTAGGTCTTTACTTTCTCAGCTGTGATGTGGGTGTGTTGCTCTGATGTTTGCTGGGAGCAAGAGATAGTTGAGGAAGAGCTCCCAGCCCTCCTTGGAGGGCCCAGGCTGAGCAGCTCTCCAGCCTGACTAGCTCTGCTCCCAGAGCTGACCTCAAGGTAGCCATCTAAGTAAGGAAGAGATTACTGAGGGTCCAGGTTGCTTTATCCCTGGCATTTGGGGGAGCTATATACGCCTGATCACTAGGGAAAAGAGTGTACTAGATAGGCCAGATATTCTCTCACATGAGACCCGAGGGATAGGCAAAGTATGGGAAGCACAGGAACTTTTCTGCCAGCCTCTTACTAGAGATCCCACCTGAGGGAAACTGCTGAGTGTCTCCCTCCCTGCCTCACTGATTTCTGGTGGGAGGGAGAGGAATTGGCCCTATGGCAAACAGTTCCAATGAAGCAGAAGCTGGTGCAGAGGAATCCATCCTTGTGGCTGATGGCTGAGTGCTGCTGGCTGGGGAATGGGCAGGGGAACAGCCAACTCAATTCCACTACCACTAACTTCTCAGGAGGCCCAAGAACTTAGGAAATGCTTGCATGGACTATGGCGAAGGACCGGCCTACCCAAGCCTCCCACGGATTGATGGGGAAACAGGCAGTGAGATGGAATTTGGCCAGTGCCATTTTTCATTTAGGGAATGTTGAACTGGAGCACCTATGGTGTCCTAGGACCCGTGTTAGACTGAGTGGGAGAAAGAAGAGGGGTGAGGCTTCATAGAGACAGTGTGAGAGAAACTATGGACAAAGGACTAAAAGCAATGTATATTCACTTGTTACAAATGGTATGCTGTGGGCGTTCAGGAAAGGTAAGTCCATTAATTATATTGCTACTGGGACTGGGGACAAAACTGAGGTTTCTGGTTTCCCAAGCCCCAAACCAAAAAAACCATAGTGATTTATTTTGTACCTCCTTCTAGCATTCTACAAACACTCTAATGACTACCATGCCCTGAGCTCTTAGGAAGAGCTCATAGGAGCCTATTCCCCTTAGGCTGTAAGGTTAGAGAAGAACTCAGGACACAAGGAAAGCAATGGCCAGATCTCTGGGCGGGAGGTCCATAGTGCTTTTAACTTCCAGAATCTCACAGATCCTACTTGTCTGTGTTTCCCCACAGGGCCTTGCATGGTGAGTCACCCACAGCAGGATGGAAAAGAAACTCATGAGCATTGAGGTGGCCTGCTGCATGCCAGGCATGGGGCTGGCACTCTCCCTTCTTTATGTCACCTCATGTGTCAATCTAGGTTTTTTTGTTTTTTTGTTTGTTTTTTGAGGTGAAGTTTTGCTCTTGTTGCCCAGGCTGGAATGCAATGGCACGATCTCAGCTCACTGCAACCTCCGCCTTCTGGGTTCAAGTGATTCTCCTGCCTCAGCCTCCTGAGTAGCTAGATTTCTCCATGTTGGTCAGGCTGGTCTCAAACTCCCAACCTCAGGTGACCCACCCACCTGGGCCTCCCAAAATGCTGGGATTACAGGCATGAGCCACTGCACCTAGCCTAATCCAGTTCATTTTTATCCTCTCAGACTATGCCTGTTGGTGACTATCTGTTGGATGGATGACTTCTCAGGGAGGAAGCCTATGGCTTTGTCCCAGGGAGACCATGAGGTTTGAGAGACTCCTTTGAATCTCCTGGCATTCTGCCTGGCCCAAAGTGGGTGTTCGATGAGTCTTCCCAGAACCCATAGACATAATCATTCTTCTTTTCCAAGGGAAGCTGGGACATCTACTCCAGAGTAGGTTCTTCCAACAACAACAGCATCTATGGCTGTCTGAGGGACGTGTTGCCAGCTGGCCTGTGGTGGCATAGCTGCCTGGAGGGCTGGTGATGAATTAGGCTGTGGTCTCAGCTGCTGCTGCTTAGTAGGGAGTTTCCTGTTCCTTGAGCAGCTCTGCAGAAAGACTCTGACTGGTAGAAGGAATTTCAATTCTGCTTGCCACTGACTTCAGCAAACTTCTTGAGTTTCAGTTCACACCCACTGGTGTGACAAGAACTCTGGCAAGAACTGCCCACAATCTTCATTCCTTTGTCATTGCACTCAGATGCCAAGGATGGATGAAAAAAGGACAATACAGGCTGAGCCTCTGAGAAGAAAAGAGTTGTATTGTTTACCAGATGAATCTTTCCACTTTGCCCCTTTTCCTTCACAGTCTAACCTCACTCCACTCTGGCTGAACACATAATCCCAGGGATTTTTTTTTTTTTTTTTTTTTTTTAAGACAGAGTCTTGCTCTGTCACCCACACTGGAGTGCAGTGGTGCTATCTTGGCTCATTGCAACCTCCGCCTCCCAGGTTCAGACAATTCTCCTGCCTCAGCCTCCCAAGTAGCTGAGATTATAGGCGTGCACCCCGCACCCAGCTAAGTTTTGTATTTTTAGTAGAGAAGGGGTTTCACCATGCTGGCCAGGCTGGTCTTGAACTCCTGACCTTAAGTGATCTGCCTGCCTGGTCCTCCCAAAGTGCTGGGATTACAGGCATGAGCCACCACACCTGGACTTCTGTAAGAGCGGTTTTTATTAAACTTTTAATTGAAAAGTCATATAAAATAGACCTTTATCAGCTTCTCACCAAAGCAAACCAAGACAGGACCTAACAGGCTCCTCCCTAAACAATCATTCACTGACTGTAGAGCATTTACTGTCTATTCTAAGACGGACAGGGTACCTCTGTCTTGTCCACTCTTGTACCTTTATTTCCAGCACAGTGCTAGGCACAGACCACCTGCATGATGAGTATTTGTTGAATGAATGAATGAAATTTGGGGAATTAACAAAATGTCTGCCATTGTCCCTTATCTTAAGCAGCTAATAAATTAGAATTAATTGCGATTAGAATCAATGGCATCAGGAATGGGCGTTTTTTTATTCAGATTATCAATAAGCATATGAAAAGATTAAATCCGTAAAAAGAGATCACTACTCATCCACCAAATGGTAAACTTTGATGAAAAAAAAAAAAAAAAAGGACAATACTGGGTGTTAGGAGGATGTGGAGCAACTGAAATTCTCCCATCCTGCTTCTTGGAAAGTAAATTCTTACATCCAATTTGAAAAAGTGCCAATATTTACTAAAGTGAAACATATGTCTACCCTATGACCCAGCAATCCTATTCTTTTTTTTTTTTTTTTTTTTTGAGACAGAGTCTCACACTGTTGCTTGGGCTGGAGTGCAATGGCCCTATCTCAGCTCACTGCAACCTCCACCATCTAGGTTCAAGCAATTCTCCTGCCTCAGCCTCCTGAGTAGCTGAGATTATAGGCACCTGCCACCACTCCTGGTTAATTTTTTGTATTTTTAGTAAAGACAGGTTTTCACCATGTTGGCCAGGCTGGCCTTGAACTCCTGACCTTTTGATCCATCCGCCTTGGCCTTCCAAAGTGCTGGGATTACAGGCATAAGCCACCACACCCAGCCTCTATTTTTTAATTATTATTTTTATTTGTATTTTTTATAGAGATGGGGTCTCATTATGTTGCCCAGGCTTGTCTTGAACTCATGGACTCAAGTGATCCTCCTGCCTTGGCCTCCCAAAGTGTTGTGATTACAGGTGTGAACCATCACACCTGACCAACAATTCCATTCTTAGGTATATATCCAGGAGAAATGCATGTGTATGTTCACAGAAAGCACACATAAAAATGTTCATAGTACTTTTATTCATAAACGTTCTAAGTTGGAAACAATACCCGTCAATGGGAGAACAGATAAATTTCTTAGGATCTACTCATAAAATAGAATGCTAAACAACAAAAACAAATTAACTACTGATACAAGCCACAATATAAATGAATGAGCAAAAAAAAAAAAAAAAAAGAGCAGAAAAAAAAAATCCAGAAACCGAAGTATACATACTGTGTTTATAAAAAGCTCATAAATAGAAAGGATCGTTGGTGATAGGAAGTCAGAAGAGTGGGCACCTCCATGAATTGGAAGTATAGAGTGAAAGAGTCATGAGAAAAACTGAGGTGCCAGAAACGTTTTATATCTTGACCGGAAAAGAGGTTATATGGGTGTAGACATCTAAAATTTTACTGAGTGATATGTGTAAGATCAGTGTACTTGATTAGTGCATTTTTGACTCTATGTTATGTCTAATTTAAAAAATAGAATGGATGTTATAAATATGCATATACTTTAGCATCCCTAAAGATTCAACACTTTTAGCAACTTTGTTCTCTCTAAAGAAGCTTGTGTTATACTGAGACTAAAGTCCCCAGTATCATCTCACAGCGTGATGGCCATGAATGAGAAGATGGGTCAGCCTATTACCTTGGTCCATCCTCAAGGCCTGCCTTATTGAGAAGATAAGTTCATCAGTTATTGTTTCAATGCACTTCCTGACCATCTTTCCACACACTGTGGGCATCCTCGCCCATCATAACTCCCCCTCCTCTTTTCTCAGATGAGGGTCTTTTTGTTTTTTCTTTTCTTCTCTTTCTTTCTTTCTTTTTTTTTTTTTTGAGACCAGGTCTCACTCTTGTCACCCAGGCTGGGGTGCAGTGGTGTGATCTCCACTTATTGCAACCTCTGCCTCCTGGGCTCAAGTGATTCTCCCACCTCAGCCTCCCAAATAGCTGAGACTACAGGTATAAACCACCATATCCAGCTAATATTTGTATTTTTAGTAGAGACGGGGTTTCACCATGTTGGCCAGGCTAGTTCTCAACTTCTTGGCTCAAGTGATCCGCTTCCTTCAGCCTTCCAAAGTGTTAGAATTATAGGCATGAGCCACCACACTCAGTCAGATGAGGGGTTTCTTCTTGTTCCATGGCTCATCCCTTAGCCTGTGTCCTTGAACACATATGGTCCAGTCTCCTCAGGAACTTTGTGCTGTCCCTCAACTACTTTCCTTTTTTTTTTCTACATAGAGTCTGGCTCTGTCACCCAGGCTGGAGTGCAGTGGCCCAATCATGGCTCAGTGCAGCCTCAACTTCCCAGACTCTCATGATCCTCCCACCTCAGCCTCCCAAGTAGCTGGGACCACAGGTGCACTCCACCACGCCTGACTAATTTTTTGTATTTTTGGTAAAGATGGGTTTTTACCATGTTGTTCAGGCTGGTCTCGAACTCCTAAGCTCAAGTGATCCACCTGTGTTGGCCTTCCAAAGTTCTGGGATTACAGGCATGAGCCACTGCCCCTGGCTCCCTCAACTTCCTTTGCTTACATTTTCAACTTTTTCCTCTTACTTAACTGAATTCTTCTTCTCAAACAACAAACAGCTGAATTTTCCAGTTTTAAGAGAAATCCTCCTTTGATCTTAGTACCTACCTAGAGCTATTGCCCCTCTAGCTACTTCTTTTCCCTTCTATATTCACTGTCTCAATTTATTCACTCCTAATATCTCTTTAAACTTACAGCTTCTGCTACTCTGCCAAAATCCCATTGGCCAAGGTCACCAATGAATTTTCAACTGTCATATCCAAGAACACTGTTTAGGCCTTACTTTCCAGACTTTTCCAGTATATCTGACATTGCCAATTCCTCTTACTTTGAAAGCTTACTCCTTTGACCTCCACAACACCATATACTCCAGGCTCTCCTTGTTCCTGGATGACCATTTTCTTTGTCTCTTTCAGGGGTTCTTGTTCTTTGCTGTCCCTAAGTGTTACTCTTCAGTGTTCTGCCCTCTTCTCATCTCCATCTGGGCATTCTTCATGGGTGGTCTCATGGTGTTAATATCATCCATATGCAGATGACTCTCAGCTCTTGTTTTGCCTGAGGTCAGGGCTATGCAGTCAAACTGCTTGCTGGACAATGGAATCTGGACATTCTAAGAGCACTCCAGATTCAGTGTATTCAAACCAATCCATGATTATGTTCCCAAACATTTTCCTCTTCTGTTCTATCTCAACTGGTCATAGTGCCACCATTGACCAGATTATCTAAACTATAAACTGATGGTTAAAGCAGGATTTCAGCCCCAGCGCTCTTGATATTTTGAGCTGGTTCTTTTTTCTTTTCTTTTCTTTCTTTTTCTTTTTCTTTCTTCTTTCCTTTCTCTCTCTCTCTTGCTCTCTTTTTCTTTCTTTCGTTCTTTCTTTTCTGGACAGGGTGTTGCCCTGTAACCCAGGCTGTAGTGCTGTGGTGCAATCATGGCTCACTGCAGTCCTGACCTCCTGGGCTCAAGCAGTCCTGCTGCTTCAGCCCCGCAGGTAGCTGAGACTACAGATTCACACCACCGTGGCTGGCTAATTTTTGTATTTCTGGTAAAGATGGGGTTTTGTCACATTGCCCAGGCTGGTCTCGAACTCCTGACCTCAAGTGATCCATCACCCTCAGCTTCTCAAAGTCCTGGGATTACAGGCGTGAGCCATTGTGCCTGGCCTGGATAATTCTTTGTTGTGGGGATGCTGTCCTATCCATTGTAGAATGCTTAGCAGCATTCCCAGCCTGCAGCCACTGGATGCCAGTAGGAACCCACCAGTTGTGATAACCCAAAAGGACTCCAGACATTAACAAACATCCCTCGTGAGGGGGAACTGTTAAAATATCCTGGGGTTGAGAACCACTGGAGTTAAAGGCGTGGGTCTGGGAGTCATATATACTGGTCCATTTTGGACTAGTTACTACTTCTGCGAGCTTCAGTTTGTTTTCTCTGTAAGACAGACACAACTCTCACCTCACAGGAGGAACTTAATACAGGTAAAGCACATGGGATTTCTCAACAAAAACACTTCTGTCTCCTCCAGTCAAACTCCTAGGTCTCTCAGTTTTATCCCCTAAGTATTTCTGGTCTATCCATGCTTCTCCATTTTGACCTGGATTATTGCAACAGCTTTGCAACTGGTGTCAAAGCTTCCAGCCAGCCTTGCTCCCCTTAGATCCACACTCCACCTGGCCTTAGATCCACACAAGGCCTTCATGGTCTGGCTGCTGTGCACCTCTCTAGCCCCGTCTCTTGCCCCTCCCAGCCTTGGATTTCTAGTCCAGCCACGTTGAGATGCTAGACATTCCTTTGTATACCATGCAGTTTCCTGTCCCTGTGCGTTAGCTCAGGCTGGTCCTTCTGCCTGGAATAACTTCCCACACTCTATCTGGCTGACTCTCATTCTTTAAGGTTCACTTAAGTTTCACCTCCTCCAAAAAGTTAAGCCTGGAGCCTCCTTTCCCACGGGGTTCAGTGCTCCTCCTCTGTGTTCCAACAATACCCTTGTCAGATCTCTCTCCTTCCATCTAACTCATGACATCATATTTTTGTTTCTGTGCCTGTCTGGTGGGCTGTGTGGGACAGGGACTATGGCTTTTTCATCTCTATATACATAACATCTAGTACATTCCCTGACATGCAGATGGTGCTCAGCAAATATTTATTGAGTGAATGAATGCATACAGCACTACCATTACCCTCTGTGTTAGGTTTAGTGCCACAGTTTAGAAGCAGTGATAAAATAGTCCATAAATCAGCTGTCTCTGTGGCTCAGAAGTAGTGCTTCCTCAGCCAGGGGCTTCTGGAAGGCACAGTGCTGAAGGGTAACACTCACACAAATGTGTGTGGTTGATGAATGATGCAGCCAGCGACACCACCTGATATCTGCTTACAACAGCAGCGGTGGCTCTTCTGAGAATCAGGGGATACTTTCTTCCCCTTTTCCATGGGTGGCCTTTCAGGTAATCCTCATCGCCTGGAGAGAAGGTAGAGGACAAAGTCCAGCCCCTAATTCAGGGCCCTTCCTGTCAGTGATCTTCTTCTTCCTCCAAATCCTTCACTCACCTCTGAATTGACATATTTGCATTTTTAATTTTTAATTTTAATATTTGCAGTTGATGCAGCCATTCATTCTACAAATACAGTCCTCCCTTGATATTGGCAGGGTATTGGTTTCAGTGTCCTCACGGATACCAAAATCTGAGGATGCTCAAGCCCCTCACAGTCAGCTGAGGTATCTGCAGGTTCTGAAACCTGTGACTATAAAGGGCCAAATGCATATATATATGTATATATTTTGAGAGTCTTGTTCTGTTGTCCAGGCTGGAGTGCATTGATGAAAACAGCCTCACTGCAACCTCCACCTCGCAGGCTCAGGGGATTCTCCCACCTTAGCCTCCCAAGTAGCTGGGACTACAGGTGTGTGCCACCACACCCGGCTAATTTTTGTATTTTTAGTAAAGATGGGGTTTTGCCAAGTTGCCCAGGGTGGTCTCCAACTCCTGGGCTCAAGCAATCCGCCCCCCTCAGCCTCTCAGAGTGCTGGGATTACAGGCCTGAGCCACCGCCACTGCGGCCAGCCTCAAATGCATAAATTAAGCTCTACTATGTGCTGGGTGCTGCGGTGCAAGACTGGCTTATCTGTTGTCCACAATAGAGTGCATAACCTAGGAGAGGTTTATTTGCCACTGTTCTTCGGACCCGGGATCCCATAGAGAAGCCCACCAGAACGCGAGGTCTGCTCCTTCCCCAGCATCGGCGCGTTTGACTCTCCTACTAAGCCAGGGGAGGGGAGTCCTGGCAGGTGGCAGGCAGGAGTTAGAGCTGTTGAGTCACTCCCGCCCTCTGGCCTCCTCCAATGACGATAAGGTTTTGTTTGTCAGGCATAAGGTTACAGGAT
This sequence comes from Cheracebus regulus, assembly GCA_963574635.1. Taxonomy (NCBI): domain Eukaryota; kingdom Metazoa; phylum Chordata; class Mammalia; order Primates; family Pitheciidae; genus Cheracebus; species Cheracebus regulus. The sequence continues at coordinate 107,379 of CAUYQU010007321.1, forward strand.
TGGCCTGCGGAGTCAAGCTCTTTTCCGCGCTCGGCTCTTTGAACCTCAGTTTCCCCATCTGTCAGGTGTGTGCACGGAGTCGATTTACCTAGATCACTCAGGGTCCTCCCTTCCAGTTTTGAGGGTGATGTCGGGATGTCTCTGAGGGAGAGGGAGGACACTGCCAGGTGAAGGTAGTTTGGGCTGCACCAGCCCGCCGAGTGTGCTCGCGGAGACCGGCAGGGAATTCCAGGAGGCCCCGCTGTGGAGGGGTCCCCAGAGCTCGAGGGCGAGCTGGAAGGGTTCCTGTGGCGTGGCGGGAACGCTCGGTAGCCTCGGAGAGCACTTTGCTGGCGAGAAATCAGGTTTTGCAGGGCAAGGATCAGCCAGGTCGCGCCTCGTAGGGTGGGGTGTGGTGGGGGCCGGGGGGAACGGTAGAGTCATGAAATTCCCAATAAATTCCTTTCCATTGCCCCACCCCGACCCCTTTCATAGGGTGCTGACCTGCCCAGACCCAGGTATCCTGGGAAAGAGAAAATCAATGCCCTTCGGGTTTCCTCGCGTCCCTTCTCCAGCCCCCGCCCACCCCAGGGTTTGGAGAGCGCGTGGGAGCGCAATAACGGTGGTGGGGAACGGGTCCAATCCCGGCGGCTCCTGGGGCTCCTGAGCGCGCTGCCACTCGGTCCCCGAGCTCAGGAGGCGTCTCCCGGCTTCGGTCCCGTTCAGCTTAAGCTGGCGTCACATGAGTCGCGGGGGAGTGGGCACCGCGGGAGTGGGCGGGGGTGTGCGCGCTGGGAGGGGGCCGCCCAGTCCACCTATATGCGCCGCAGCCCGGCTGACGGATGCCAGGAATTCCCAATGAGAGGCGATGGGGGGAAGTTTGGGCAACTCGGCCTGGCCAATGGAGAGCCTCGGGAGGGCTCTGCCCCTTCCCCCCGCCCCCGCCCGCCTCGGCTCCCGCAGCGCGAGTGTGTCCGCCTCTCTTAGTGTGCGTGGAGATTAGGTCCGAGCGCCCGCCCAGAGGCAGGCAGTCCGTGATCCCAGCCGCTGCTGTCGCCGCCACTAGCAGCCTTCGCCAGCAGCGCCGCGGCGGAACCGGGCGCAGGGGAGCGAGCCCGGCCCCGCCAGCCCAGCCCAGCCCTACTCCCTTCCCACGCCAGGGCAGTCGCCGTAGCCCGGAGAGAAGGTGGAGGAAGAAATCCAGCCCCTAGCACGCGCGCACCATCATGGACCATTATGATTCTCAGCAAACCAACGACTACATGCAGCCCGAAGAGGACTGGGACCGGGACCTGCTCCTGGACCCGGCCTGGGAGAAGCAGCAGAGAAAGGTCAGCAGCCGCCCCCGCCCGCCACAGCCCCCAGCCGCGACCCGTTCTGCCCACCGGGCTCTCGGCCCCGGGCTCTGAACCGGTTCCGGACGCGCACGGGAGGGGGCGGGGGCGGCGCGGCCGCTGCGAGGTGCGGTGTTGGGTTACAGGCGCCTGGCGGAAGCGGGAGCGCCCCTGCCCCGGAGCCCGCGAACGCTGGGCCGGAGCGCGGGGAGGTGGTGCCGCCGGCGGGCAGGTCTCCTTGGGGTCGGTGGTCCAGGCCACCCTGCGGCTGCCGCAGCCATCCTCGCGTGGGCTGTGCGCGGGGGCGGTGCTCCGCAGGCTGGGGCTGAGACCCCGGCTCGGGGCTGGTTGCTCCGGATCGATTTTCCCTTTCCTTCCGCCCCTGGCCACCTCTCCATATGGCGTGCGGTGGCAGCACCGCTTCCTGGGCCGCCTGGGTTCAGTACCTGAGCTGCGGGCCGCCTGGGACCCTGCGGTCCCCCAGGCCGAGGGGAGAGCGCCAGGGAGATCGGCGGCCGCCTCCGGATCTGCCTGGAGAAGGACCAGCTGGAATGCGGCTGTGGCCGAGAAAACGGGGGCGTACGCGGGCTCCCCCGCGGGCCCAGTGGGGGCGGGGTCAGGACGGCAGACCGTTTTATTGCTTAAGTCAGTGGGTTGGTAGCTGTAAGTCCCACATGGGCTTGCGTCTACGTCTTGCCCCTCCGACCCCCGGCAAAGGTGGGCAGCTCGGTTCGAGTTGAGGGGCTCTAGAACGAGGGTCTGTCTTACGGGATATTTGGGGCCAGTCACTGGGGATCCCTACTTAACCACGGAGCTGCATCCCAGGCAGGCGCGTTGTGCGGGTGTGCGCCCCGCCGCGAGAGCTGGGCTCCGAGCTGGCGATGGGACCCGGGCACCGTGGCCAGTGGCAGGAAGAGGTCAGAAACCACTCTTGGTGGTGGGGGGAGGGCGCCTCTACCCTACTGCTGCTTCCTGCCTGCGCGGTGAGCCCTTGCCCCCAGGCGGCCACGTACCCTGAATACCCCTTCCCTCCCCCTTCTCTCGGCTGCCCGCTTCCATCCGGTCCCTCCCCGTTTCATACCCTCCCCACCCCCAGGCTGATCTGGGAGTGGGGTTGATTGGTGGGGGGGACAGGATGGCGCGTCCCTCTGGATAGTGCGGTTAGGGCTGGGCTTGAGGGAGAATGCTCATGTCCAAAAATGGTAACATTCATTCCCTTTTTTAAACTTAAAAGGGGGGTAGTTTATAGAGCCGACTGAAGTTTTTTTTCAGCCAAAGGCATCCTGTATTAGCTCACTCAGGAATCCTAGGCCCTGAAACGGAGCCCTTTTACTCACTTCATCAGACAGGCAGAAGTAATCTAAAACACACACAATGGGCTTCCTCAAAGCGGGACGACCTGGGCCCCGCTGCCCAAGGCCTATGGAGGGCCGGGCCCTATACGGCGACATCGGTCATCTACATCGGACATGGGAAGGTCCCCTGACTTGGAACTGACTTCTTTGTAATGTGCCAGTTGCTTAAACTCCCCCTCTTCCTGTCATCTTCCTAGTAAGAACTGAGGACTGGGAGGGTTGCAGACAGACCCCCACTCACTTGGCTTATTTCCTGGGACCATGGGTGCTGTGGGTGGAGCTGAAAAGTGAGTGGGTAATTTGGAGATCCCTGTGGGGCACCAGGCAGAAGGCACTTTAATAATTTCAGGGTGAAGCCTTCTTGAGAATAGATGTTAAATTAGACAGAAGTGAGATTAAGGCAATAGATGCCTTGAGGTCTTCCTTGGAGGTTAGAAGTGAAGGAGAAATCCCTGTTTGGGGAGCACCTGCTTTGTGCCTGGGAGGGGCAGGAGTAACAGAGCTGCCCAGGAACTGGACCCCTGAAAGGACTGTGAGACCAAGTTCCTGGGGACAGACACTGAGCACCAGCCTGCACATAATACTTACTATTTCTGAATGAATGAATATGTTATATAGTTGGGGAGAAGAATATAGATTCCCAGAACTCTGACCTGGGTGGCAGTGGGTGTGCCCCAGGCCTTTGGGTAGCCAGGTAGGAAGAGGTGGTGTGGGAAACTGGGTTATCCTGGAGGCAAACTCAACAGTGGCAAGAGCTGGCATTTGCCGATGTGTGCCAGGCATGCACGAGGATGAGGAAACCAGGGCCAGAGAGGGAAGTAACCAGCGCCAAGTCCAGGCTGGTGTTCGGTGGGGCTGAGGTGCGGCCATATTTGGGACTGGCAGCTTCCTCTCAGTTGTCCCTCCTTGGCGAGGGAGGCAAGAAAGCTGGGCCTGGCATCCAGAGCCAGAGAATCTCAGAACCAGGAGAGCCGACACGTGCTTTGGGCGAGGGTTGATAGAGGGACCATGGCAGAAGGAGCTCTGGGCCTGACTCTGAAGATTCAGATCCACATTTTTTTTTTCCTGTTAATTCTCTAGATTATCTTTTGTGGGCCTCAGTTTGCAGAATTTCTGTTCTGTTTAGTTCTCAGTAGGGTGGTATTAAGGAGGTGGTATCACAGGTGAGGGATAAGACTTAAGGTAAACGTGTTTTTGACATGCTCTCTACTGACAGTGGGAGGTGGGGTGTGTGTGAGACCAGAGCCCACAAGTGGACAGAGGCTGATGGTTCCAAAGGGAGGCAGGGGAGTGAGTGAGGAGGGGAAGAGGAGGACACAGTGCAGAGGGATACAAAGGTCACTGGGTAGGAGGGAGAAGACCCTCTTTTTAGCTTTGGTGCAGCCATGGCTATTTGTGAGACTTTGGGCAAGTCTTCCCATTTCATCGAGCTTTTATTAGATCATTCAGCAAATACTTTGTGAGCGCTCATTCTGGGCCAGACACGATTCCAGGTATTAGGGGTCAGGCACTGAGCAAGACAGACCAAGTTCACGTTCTCGTGGTGCTTCCATTAGGTTTCCTCCTCTGTAAATGGCACACATTTCTGCCCCTCAGAGCCCTCAGGACTCTTCTGGGGAATCGGATTAAATGACGCATTGAGAAATGCTTCCTTGGTGAAGGTATGGCCTGATGTGGATGCAGGGAGAAGTCTGTGCAGGCAGGAGGCATGACTCAAGAAGCTACTCTGGCTTGGCCAAGGCTTGTCCCTCTTTCAAAGAATGCTTCCGTATGGAGTTCATGGGCTGGTCGCCATGCCTTCAGACACAAAATGCAGTTATCTTCCAGACGGAGCACGTGGATTAGAGGCATTTCCTATACTTTTCCAGCCTTCATAATCTTCCTGATCTTCGAGGCTGGGCTCTGATATCACTTTTCCTAGGGGTTGCTGTTATTTTCAGGGTGACCACGCCCCCCAGTTTTCTCCTTTATGTGATTTCACTCATGTTCTTAGGTGTATGTGTGTACCCAGTATAGGTCAAGCCAGAGAGAGCATCAACTTGGAGTGGGATCCTGGCTCTGCATTTTCAGGCTTGTGACCTTGGGCAAGTTACTCTCTGAGTCTCCAATTCCTGACTTATAAAAAAGAGCTAATACCCACCTTGCTGGCTTGATGTGAGCGGATATGTAAAATGGTAGCTTCTGCTGTTAAATTTTATTTTCTCTCTTCCCTCTGAAGTCCTGGAGATTCTGTTTTATTGTGTGTGTCCACAGGTGCCAGCCTGGGGCCTTTTACATGTAGGAACTTAGTCAATATTTGTTGAGTGAATGGATGTTGAAACAGAGCTGCAGCATTGGCAGGTGAACAGAGGTGGTTGTGAATAAGGCCCATGTCCCGACTCTGCAGGCAGGCGAGGCTAGGTCACAGGAAGAGGGGCCACGTGATTTGCACTTGCTTCTGGACAGCGAGGCCATTGCAGGAGCTAGCCAAGGCCACCACTCAGCGTGGAGGACTACAGAGAGGGAAGGACCTGCCATAGAAGAGTTTACCTGGGGAGGGATGGGACATCCGAAGCCAGGGTGTTGCCTGGTAGAAATAAAACTGGAAAGGGGAGAGAACTGGCTCTCCTCCTCATTCTCAGACTCCTTGCTGTTCGGCACTCCTTCCAGCTTCACCCCATGCCAGTGTCCGTGGAGGCAGGGACCCGGCCTGTCCTGTTCTCTGCTGAATTCCAGTGCAGAGCACAGGGACAGGCCTGTTGTAGGTGGCCTGATCTAGAACCGTCTCTGAAAAATGGGCTAAATGGCATCATGCATGGCTCCCAACTTCAGGGCTTGAGGGTGGGGAAGGTGGTGAAATGGTTTATGTTCAGATTACCACTTATCCTGGGGTTGTACCTGGCCCAGCCTCTGCAGATAAATGTGTGCTGGGTGCACCATGAGTCCAAATCTTGGTCCCTCTGTTTATTGTTGAGATCCTGATGAGTCAGCTTACGTGCTGTGTGCCTGATGGTATCAATGGGGAAATGATGATAATAGTTCTTGCCCGATAGAGTTGTGTGGAGGTTTAAATGAAGCAATCCATGTGGGGATTTAGCTTAGCACCTAGTGCGTAGTGAGTGCTCAGTAAATGTTAACTATTTGGAAGAACCAGAATTTCCATGGTCTTTACCCAATAGGCTTTGAGATAAGGCATAGTATATAAACCCATCTTTGCAGGAAGAGCCAAGGTTGTCTACGGGCGTATGGGAGTTGTGTTATCCTTGATGTCTGACCTTAACCTCTCTGATTGCTCAGTCTCTTCACCTGTGGAATAAGGTAGGCTTCCTTGTCTACCATACTCCCTGGGTGTGGCAATGAAGGGTGGATGTTAAAGTACTTAAAACAAAACAAAACAAAACAAAACAAAAACACCATGTCAGCTTATACAGGGAAAATGGCCACACAGTAGGAATTCTCTGTAAGCAATTTAATCCTGGATGTCTTCAGGCTGAGGCATTCTTTTTTTTTGAGATGCAGTCTCGCTGTCACCCAGGCTGGAGTGCAGTGGTGTGATCTTGGGTCACTGCAACCTCTGCCTCCCAGGTTCAAGCAATTCTCCGGCCTCAACCTCCCTAGTAGCTGGGATTGCAGGCGTGCACCACCACACCCAGCTAAAGTTTGTATTTTTAGTAGAGACAGGGTTTCACCATGTTGGCCAGGATGGTCTCAAACTCCTGACCTCAGGTGATCCACCTGCCTTGGCCTCCCAAAGTGTTGGGATTACAGGTGTGAGCCACTGCTCCTGGCCCAGGCTGAGGCATTCTTTGGGCCCACCCATCCCTCCCAGCAGCAAATCCAGCCCTGCTTTATCCGAGCATCTGATGTGGCTCCTTCTTCTCCAAACCTTGCCCCACTGGTTGGTGAAGTGATTGACAAAGCTTGAGGAGAGGTGGACTAGGGAGGAGGGTTGCAGAGGCAAGCTGGCCTCAGACCAAGCAGGTGGGGGCTGCTTCTGGCTGCCATTCAGGCTGCCTTAAGACAGGCAGGTGTGAGGAGAGAACTGGCTCTGAGCAGCTGCAGCCTGGTCAGGCCTGAGAACCAGATTTTCCAGTTTTGAGAAATGGTGGGACCTCAAGGGGCCATTGGAGTCGCTGGACACTGGAGTTTGGTTTGCAGGAGAATGAGGCTAGCAGGCTCCTGCACGATGCGTGTCTACCACCTTCTTGAAGAAAGAGGAGGAACCTCCCTTCCTCCAGTCCGACTTTCTGGGGAGGTACTGCAAGGCTGTGCAGGCTGTGTTGGACTTGGACCCCCCTTTTCATCTTCTCAAGGGAGGCCTGGGGCTGGACGCCTGGCTGGGAGCCACAAACCATCAGTCTGGCTCGAAGACTTGTCACACAAGACCTGGGGGCCTGAAGCTAGGGTGGGGCAGCCGGAGCCTGAGATGTGGCCTAGTCACAGATACGCATGGTAGGTCTCTAGGAAAAAGCCCAGCCCTTATTAGGGTGAGAATGTAGATGGCTCCTCCTCATGGAGGGAGTCAGTAGATGTTCATTAAACCCCTGTTAGGTGTCAGATGCTCTGCTTGCTGTGTGGCATGTAGAAATGATGGTTTAGGTAGAGAGGGAACCAGAAAGATGCAGAACCACAACAGGCTCTGCCAATAATGGCCATTGGCAGGAGCTGGTGGGATTGGAGCTGCGTCTCAAAGGAAGGCCGTTCTTCTAGGGAGCCTTACCTTTCCCTGGCAGTTAGGCTGTGTGTGTGTGTGTGTGTGTGTGTGTGTGTGTGTGTGTGTGTGTGTGTGTGTGTGTGTGTGTGTGTGTGATGTTGTAGGACAGAGGTGGGGAGAGGGGAGATGCCTGAAAGGGCAGAGCAGAGCACAGTGAGTATCCATGCTGGGGAACACCCCCTCCCATTATTCTCCTTTATCATTCTTCTATTATAGTTTTAAATGTTTGAATTTATGTTTTATGGAGATGGGGGGTCTCACTGTGTTGCCCAGGCTGAACTTGAGTTCTTGGCCTCAAGCGATCCTCCTGCCTCGGCCTTCCAAAGTGCTGTGATGACAGGCGTGAGCCGCTGTGCCCAGCTTCATTGTTCTTTTCCATTTGTTTTGCCCCTCCCAGAGCTGACCTCTTACCGTTCTGTGAGAGTTGGCCAGGCCGTCTGGACAGGTCACAGACCAGACTCTGAAGTCCACACCTCTGTATAGATATTGTTGGGATCATCCCAGCCAGCTAACCCCGCCCGAGCTGCCGCTATGTGTAACCCACCTGTGGTTTTCCTGGACTTGGTATGGAGCCAAAGGGCACCTTCCTCACCGGTCCTGCTTTTATGCCCTCTTTAGAGTGCATAGAGGCCCATGTCTCTGCAAGAGGTGGCCATGGGTTGGGCTGAGTTACTCACCACGGACACTGGTGGGGTCCTGGAGCCCAGCAGCTGAGATGGTTTGGGCAGTTCTAGTCTGCACCTCCCCACAGAGGTCATGACAGAGAGGCCACGGACAGAGGAAACACCCTGAGTCTGCGTCCTTAGTTCTGGCAGATGGATCAGCCCTCACTGGACTAATGATTCAATTCAGCCCAGGGTTCTGGCTCCATCTTCCGAGGTGCCAGTGCCAGTGGCCTCCTAAGTACTGTTTGCTCAAACTTGGATCTGACTGAGGCAAGGAGTCTTAGGAGTGGTGGGGGCAGGAAACACAGCAAACCAGGGCTTAGAGCCACCCTGGAACCCCTCCTTCCTCTCTCTTCAAACGTGAGCAAGGTTTCAGGGTTTGTCCATTCTCACACTTCTAATAAAGACATACCAAAGACTGGGTAATTTGTAAAGCAAAGATGTTTAATTGACTCAGTTCAGCTGGCTGAGGAGGCCTCAGGAAACTTGAAATCATGGCGAAAGGGGAAGCGAACTGTCCTTCACATGGCTGCAGGAAGGAGAAGTGCAGAAGAGCGAAGGTGGGGAAGAGTCCCATGTAAAACCATCATCTCTTGTGAGAATTCACTCACTATCACAAGAACAGCAAAGGGGTAACCACCCCTGTGATTAAATCACCTCCCACCAGGCCCCCCCTGCGATACATGGAGATTATGGGGACTACCATTCAAGATGAGATTTGGGTGGGGACACAGCCAAACCATGTCAGTTTCTCACCTATCCCTAGGCTATGCATCAAGTCCAAGCTCCCTAGAATCCTTCCTTCTCAGTGGGTGGGGGGAATGCATGGAGAGGGTCGCTCAGGCTCCCCTGTTCCTGCCTCTCCTGCTTTTCCCCGTGTCATGTCATCCTGGGGGGTTATATGGTGGGTGAGTCTGGTTATCTGGGCACAGTGAGTCTGGTCTAGTGACGGGCAGGCCTCAAAGCTGTGTGGGGCAACATTCATGACCTCAACTTGACCTTTCTGCGTGCACCATTCTGCCATAAAAGTTAACAAAGTTTATCTTCTTATAATAATTATAGTGGCTCGCTGTTTCTGAGCACATGCTAATTATCAGCAACAGTCCTGAGGACTCTACATGCATGAGCACATCTAACCCTGTGAGCCGGGTCCTCCTATTATCCCATTTTACAGATGAGAGAACTGGCTCTGAGCAGCTGCAGAACTCTTCCAGGCTCACGCTGCCAGCAAGTGGTGGAGCTGGGATCTAAAGCTGGGCAGTCAGGCTCCAGCATTTGCACTCCTTCTCAACTTTGCTCTGCTGCTTATAAAACAAATGCTTGCGTGGGTAGAACACTTAACCCAAGATAAACATATACAAACAAAACCCCGGTGATGGAAATGCTCTGGAATTGGATAGTTAGCGGTGGTTTCACAACCTCATGAATATACCCGAAACCACTGGATTATATGTTTTAAAATGGTGACTTTTATGGCTTGGAATTTTATCTCAATTTTCAAAAACCTAAGAAATTAACTAATGTAAAGAAGAAAATGACAACTGCCTGTCATCCCAGAGGTAAACAGACACTCACAGGCTTTCTGATGGCTCCTGCCATCCTTGTCCCTCTTCCCCTCATTTGTGTGTCCCCTTCTCTGTCATGCCCACTGTTTGGAGTTGAGGTCCGGGTTCATGGTGAATGAGAGGAGTCTAGAAGAGAAAGATAAGGGCAGGAGCTTTTGTAGAAAGCGGGATGAAGGATGTGGCTCTTTCCTTGGAAACTGACCAGGAATACATCACACGTAAGCACAGGCAAACAGAAGACTGGTGGGGTGGGGAGAGGGTGGTCTTTATTATCCCAAGTCTCAGTCTTTGGGGAAAATTCCTCCCCGACCTGTCTATAAACCCTGTCTATAAACTCTGTTGGCCTGGGATTGCTTCTCTCTGCCTGCTCTCCCCAGGGTTGGCAGGTTGGGAGTCCAAGTGGGGCAGGGTCCTAGTCAGGGGAAGGGGGAGGGCAGGGCCAGCGTGCCCCCCGCAGGAGGCTGCTGCACCACTCTTGGAGGTTGCCCAGCAATGGTGGGAAAAGGTGACTCAGCCCACTACAGAGGCGGGAGGAGAATAAAAGGCAGCCAAGGATGGAAATTGGGCGTAGATGCAGAGGATGCTGTTCCCCTGGAAACTGCCTCCTTGGGCCTTGGCTACAGCAGGCTACTTCTGGAGTGGGGATCTGTTCTCCATTGAAAGAGAGTGGGATTTTCCCTAGGCCTGTCACCCACAGGTCAGGGCTGGGGGACCTAGGGAAACCCTTCTTGCACATGGAGTGTATGTCAGATGCGTTCTGTCAGTGGCTTCATTTAATGTTGACAACAGCCTTGTAAGGTATGTGGGATGATCACACTTCATAGATGAAGATCCTGAGGTTAGACATAGAGAATAACATGCTTACAGCCACACAGCGAGAGAGGCCTGTGAATGAAGGTGCTGGTACCCTTGGCCTTTAAAGGGAACCGTTCGTTTTGGTTCAAAGCATTTCACAAGCCCAGGGTACTGGGAGGTAAATGTAAACATTGTCCACCTCCTAGGAGGGAAAGAAGAGAAGATGAGAGAGGGAAGGCTGGAAAGGTGTGTTATCTGTTTTATATCCACCAACGAGGATTTATTAACGAGGTCTTGGTTTTCCAAATAAGCACACAGACTAATAGTTCACACTGATGGAAGGTTGAATGGTTTGGATTACCTCCATATGTCAAACAACTCTTTGGGGAAGGGACTGTTAATTTTCTTGGTACAGACAGGGAAATTGAAGCTAAGGGAGGTTAAGTAACTTGCCGGAGATTAGGCAGATTGACCTCAGAACTCAGCTCTTACCCAGAAGTACAGACGTACTCTTTGCTATTAAGGAGTTTATGTTTTTATTGGGAGGCAAAGCTTATATGGAATTGAAATAAGAGAACAACTCAACACGGTGTATTTTTTAACATTTGTGCTTTCCTGTGTGGCTTTCTCTCAGTAATTGTGAGCAAACTTGTGAGGTCTTATCCCCATTTTACATACAGGGAAAGTAAGGCTCAGAGAGGTGAAGCGACTTTACCAGGACTTCTGAAGCCTGGAAGCAGAGTTGGTTTTCAATCCAAGTCTTTGCCAGGAGGGTCTGTGAGGCTAAGGGGATGGACACAGGCCTCAGTGAAGGTACTTTTCTTGGTTGTAAAGGTAGTGAGGGATGCAAGTTGTATTTCTCTGCGTTTTTCAGTTGAAGCAGTAACTGTCAGGAATAGATTCACGTCCCCTGAACCTGGAGGCCCCCCCGGTTCTGGTGCTGACCCCACCTCCCTGCTTTCACATCCGGCAGCACCCTCCGCTTCTCTCCTGTTTTGGTCCCTTCAGTTTCACCTGTTCTGTCTGTCCTTCCCTTTGTTCAGAGAGTCTTCCTTTGTGGTCGCCAGGGGAACCAAACAGGCTTTGAACCAGGCAGCTGAGGCTCAGGTTTATTTTGATACAAAAGCCTGTGCACGTGAAACCCGTAACGTTTGAGGTTCTTGTTTAAGCCTTGAGATGATTTAGAAAGTTGATGTGGGAGTGGAGTCGGGGGCTTGGGTTAGCTTTTGGCACGGCAGGGTTGGGGAGTGTTTGAGCCAGTCCAGAGGACAGCACCAAGTCGGGTGAGGGGGGCAGTGCCATTTCCTGACCCCCAGCTTTGAACCTTCCAGGCCTAAATCAGAGGCCCTAAATGTGCAGCTCGAGGCAGAAGAGCAGTTGGCTGTGGGAAGGGAGCCGCCTGTTCTTCCTGTTTCCTGGTGGTGGGTGATCGTGGGCTGTTGGGAGTGTGGTCACAAGGCCTGTGATTTGAGGCCAGGCCAGGGCTTGTAGGGGAGCATTCTTATGGGCCTGAAGATTTATTTTTTAAAAGCCGTCTGCAAAGCTGATTATAATTGATGGGAGTGAGACAGCATCTGAGCTCTATTTTCAAATCATCTGTAGGTGAAACGACAGGAGGAGAGGCAACTTCAAGGTGGGTGGGCTCCTTCAGGCCGGTCCCCTAATGGAACCTGGCTTTCCAGGCTGGAGGAGACACCAAGCCTTGCATGTGGGCGGCAGGGGGTTGTTGAAATCAGACTCTATCTTTCCTCCTTATGTCTGATATGGGATGTTCATGCATAACAGTCTGTGGTTTGGGGCTAGAGAGAGAAGTGGAGCTTTTAATTCTTCTGAGTCAAGTCTCCACACCCCCCAATACGAGGGCTTGGTCCAGGAAAAGGAGGGCAGCCTCCACCGAGGTCCTCTGTCTTGACGCTTGTGTGTGTCGGGTCTGTGAGCATAGACTGTGTGTCTCTCTGGCTCCAAGAAGCCCCTCTGTTGTTTTTGGCCACCTCCTTGACCTTGGCAGAGGAGTGGCTCCCTTTTAAACAACGCAGACATCCTCCAGATAATAGATAATGGCACTCTCCAGTTGAGTTCCCGATATTTTGGAAGGGCCTTTCTTTCCAGGAACCCGAAGTGCTTTTCCAGACTGGCCCCTGAGAGCTGAGAGACGCAGGAGGTGGCTTATGAATTGTGTTTTCCTGGAGGCAGGGAAATGGGGCCAGACCCCTGGTTTCCTGCCCTTCATCTTGGATACTGGTGGCTGGGGCTGTGTGGAGGTGTCTTTGCATGCACGAAGCCCTGAGGCCTCTTATTAGAAATGTGAATATTTTTCCAAACTTTAGCTCCAAATGAAGCTTTGCTTTGTAGTTTTCTTTTTCTCTTTTTATTTTTTCTCTCTTTTTTGCTCTCTTTTCTTATAGAAGTTCATGTATCCAGTGGGCCTGCGTGCCACTCTCTCTGTGAGCCTGCTTGGTACAGGCAAGGAGGCCACAGTAGCACCCAGAGGTGCCTGGCTGGGGGACCTGTACCTGATGCCTTTTCCCCAGGACTGGTTCAGAAGCAAGCTCAGCGTAGGACCCCTTGCTAGCCCAGGGACTGTTCTGGGAATATGGAGCTGAGCATCCGTGCATCCCCCTGCCCCGCCCCCAGCATCAGCCAGCCCTGGTACTGTGCTTTGGGTCAAGCACATTTCTAAGTGTTTTACAGATATTAATGGAATCTTCACAATACCCATATGAGATGGCTTAGTGGGAGGTAAAAGAGATTTGAGGGTATTTGGAAAGACCTGAAAGGTTCAGGTGGTTACAGCAAGTATTTCTAGATTTCTTGCTCTTGAAGCCAGCTCACAAAGACCATGTTGGCTTCAGATTTTTGTTTTCAGGAAAGAGTACCTTGTAGAGTTGCAGGCCCAGTATTCTTCTCCCTGATCTCATAACCTTCCCTCACTGGAGTTAACCACTGTTCCAAGTTTGGTATTTTTGTTCCTATACATTTCTTGCCTATGTCGCTGTCTGTATCTTTGTGCCTGTTTTAAAACTTTGTGTAGATAGGGTCATAACCAATGCATCACTCTGTTCATTGCTCCTTTTGCTCCCACCTCTCTCGTGCCCTGGAGCTGTAAAGGTAGACTTGGTGGGAGCTCTGCCATCCCTATTTTGTGGCTGAGACTACTGAGTTCCAAAGCACTTGCCCAGGTCACATAGCTCCTTGTAGGCAGCAGGTGGGACTGGAACCCGGCTTCCTGCCTCTGTGGTGGCTTTCTTATGTTACACCTGCCGCCCTGCACCCTGCCAGAGTTCAAAGACTTGCTGATGTTTGATGAGGGACGGCATGAGATGTCAGTCTCAGCGTCTTGCTCTCTTTCCACCCACGTGTGTGTGTGGCGTCTGGTACCCGTCCCTATGGGTCCCTGGTCCCTTGCCTGCTGCCCTCTTTTCCTGGGCTTGAGATTCAGGCTCTTAGGGACCTGCACCACATTACCATTTTTTTTCTCTTCCCAGGGTAGCAGTTGTGCTTTTATTACTTCCTGACGAAGCAAATGTGTCCTGAAGAAAAGCTATAGTGAATTTGGGAATGCTTCTAATTGAGTTTATATTTTATGGCTCACAGCAGCATCTTGTACCATTTGGAAGCTGGTTGTTCTCTGCAAGACAAGAGACTGTGCTCTGGACATGAGGCTTGGGCTGCATGTAGAGTTTTGGAAGAGGCTAGATGTGGGGAGCCCCACTCTGTCAGGCCCATTCCTAGGCTCCAAGGACAGCAAATGGGGTCCCAGTTGAGAGGCCCCTGTCCCTGCCTGACTTCCTGCTCTTGCCTTCTCATCTCCTTGCTCTCAGCCACTCAGCCATTGCCTTGCCCAGTTAGTACGTGGGCTAGAGAAAGTCAGAAAGGACAGATGTGCGGCAGCCTGCCTGCCTTCATTACACTTTCTTTGGGCACTGTTGTGAAACTCTCCTCTCTAAAGACATTTAGAGGATTCCCAGGGGATGTCACTGATCTGTGACTGATCTGAGGCTCCCTGTATGATCAAAGGTGGGTTTGTGAGTCTCCTGGGGTCCCCTAGGAACTGATTCTCAGGAGCTCCCTGATCAGTCATCCCAAAGAGCAGGTAAGCAAGAGCCAAGCCTGCACATATTCGGTATTCACCGAGTATCCAGTGTTGATGAACGGTGATGGTGAGGGCCTCTGGACTGGAGTGTAGCAGCTGTAGTCCAGCAGGAGACAACTGACAGATGCTGAGGGCCTGGGTGGCGGTGCTCCGAGTCACCAAGGAGCACCCCAGAGATGAGGTTGATTCCTGGGACCAGGGCAGAGGCCCATCTGGCTCCTCGGTAGTCAGAGGTCTGTCCTGGAATCAAAGGAGGCCAGAGAAGCTGGTCTTGTCATTGGGATGGGGTCATAGCCTAGGATGACCCCAGCCCCTCCCATGCTGCTCAGCGCCCCTCTCTGAGCTGGTGCCTCCAATGGTGGGCTTGTTGGAGCTGGCACAGACCTCCCAGCTCCCTACCAGCCAGCCCAGCTGCATTTTTCCTTTGGCTAACTACCCATCAGATTCCTCTCCCAAGGTGCTGGCCATGATGACACGTCCCTCTGCACTGTGCCCCTTCCTCTCTGGAGGGTGGGGTTATTGCATTTGGCTGGGCCGTGCTTCAGAAAATCACAGGGAATTTCTGGTCCTTTTGTATGGGTTTGAGGACCTTAAAGGAAGTAAAACCTAGGCCTTGGTTTTCCTTCTCCTTTCAGCCCCTCCACTGAGGCTTCTCTCTTGAGTGTTGGATGTCACCAGCCCGCTGTCTTTAGCCAAGCATCCCAAGGGATGTGGATCTAGATAACTGTGGGGCCTCCAGCTTGCCAGGATGCGGGGTTCAGCAAAGCTTTCACTAGCCTCCTGCTCCCTTTCTGTTGGGACTTTGGGAGTGGGGATAGGTGTGAAAAGACTGTCTTTTTTGACTTATTAGGCCAGAGAGCTGCTTGGCAGAAACCTACCTTGTCCCTCAGGAACAGGAAGAATGGTTGTGTGTTAGGTAGCAGGGCCTCAGGAGACCCGAGGTCTTGTCTTAGTGCTGCCTGTGGTCACTTTGTGATGCTGGATAAGTCACACCCAGAACCCACCTATAAATAAAGAAATTGGGTGGTAGGATGGTGGTGGGGCTCTGTGGTAAAGGCTGTGCTTGGATTATCTCATGGCAGATGATCTCTAGGGTCTGGGGTGATGCCAATATTCTGTGTTTCTGCCCTCTTGGGGGACACTCAGCAGAGTCAAGCACTTCTTTTCTCTTTTTCAAACAAAATTATTTATGTTTCTATTTTTTGAGACAGGGTCTCACTCTGTCACCTAGGCTGGAGTGCCGTGGCATAATCTCAGCTCACTGCAGCCTCTACCTCCTGGGCTCAAGTGAGTCTCCCTCCTCAGTCTCCCAAGTAGCAAGAGACCACAGGAGTGTGTCATCATGCCCAGATAATTTTGTTTATTTTTTTGTAGGGACAGGTCTTGCTGTGTTACCCAGGCTGGTCTCAAACTCCTGGGCTTAACCCATCTCCTGCCTCAGCCTCCCAAAGTGCTGGGATTACAGGCATGCGCCACCACTCTTATCCAAGTCAGGCACTTCTAAAGGTGACCTTGCAGTTGACTCCTGGGCTTCTTAGCCTGGCCCTGAAATTAACTATTCTGCGAACACAGCTTCTCTAGGAGCCCTCTGTGTCCTCAGCTTTGAAGAATTTGTTCTCACCCTCTAGGGAGGGCGCAAGTGGGGCCAGCTGAATGTGTTTCCTTTACAGACAGACCCAGAAGCCAGTGCTCTGTGTGTCCTGGGCTCTGGCTCTGGAAATACCTGCTTAGGGTGTGGTTCTGAGTGGGAGGCCAGGTGCCTGGGGAGGTGAGAGTTGGGGAGGCACTCTCCCTTGTTTGGGATTGGTAAAGGGTACCTTAGCTCTGCCTTCTAGCCTGGGTGCTCCAGGTGTGTTTGGGGGTGGGGATGCTGGAGGTGGCTCAGAAGGACTGCAAGGTGGACCGATGATAATTGGTCCTTTGTGTAGGCTTGGCTGACCCACAGGCCTGGTGAGAGGAGGCTGCTTGCCTGTGGGCTCAGTGGGTCTAAAACACTGACTGGAGCCAGGGAGCAAGGCTTTCAGCCTGGAATCTGCCCAAGGGACTGGTGTCAATAGGTGGCCTTGTCTTTCACTTGTTTATTTCCAGAGCCAGCTCTGCCCCTTCTCTCGTTTGCAGCAGTTTGAAGAAATCCATAGAATGCCTAAGCCAGAAAGGACCTGCACTGTTACCTACCTCTCTCCTCCCTCAGATAAGGGGACGAGGTCCACAGTGGTGATCTGATTTGTCCAAGGACACTCTGCCATGAGTTCATTCCTTGTGGGGCTAGATTTGGTAAGGATTCTTTATTCTGGGTACATGTAAGCCATCTTCTGAAGTCATCCTTGCAGGTGGGCTCCAGAACACCTGCAGATAGATGCACATGGGGCAGGACTCCATATTCAGAAGGCAAATGAAGCTGCCGGGGTTCTGGCTAGTGTGTGGATGGTCAATTTCAGATGAATTTCACACATGCAGGCAGCTGTACCCTGCCAAGTTGGAGATAGTGATCCACATGCAGGCCCTTATACTCTGATGTTCCTGGGACTGGCTCCTGAGTTTGCAGTTGAGGAGGGAATGGAGAAATGAGCCTGCAGGACAGAGGCAGCCTGGTGGCAGTGGCAATCTTGGTATTAACAGCCAGCACTTAATACCACATGTCCAGCCCTGTGCTAAGTCCATTACGTGCTTTATGCCAAGGAAGCATCATAGCCGCCCTATGAAGAAAAGGTACTTTAACATTTTTAGTCCCACTTTACAGAAGGAACTGAGGCTTAGAGAGTTTAAATAATTTCCCGCAACTCACAGCTTTTAGTGGGGCAGCTAGGCTTTGATTTCAGGGCTGCCTGGCCAGAGCTCACACTGCTAATCATTGTCCTGGTTGCTTCCTCTCTGCCAGGTCAGCCATCAGCCCTGGCTGGAGAAGGGACGCGCCTCATGAGAGATGGAGCTGAGTCTCCACTCTCCCCAGGCCCCATACGCTTCTTTCCTGACCCGTGCACTCCTGTGCACCAGGGAAGGGGCCCCTCTCTGGTCGTGGAGACTGAAGTCCCAGTGCTGTGTTGAACGGTAGAGGTGGGGGTGGCTCAGGATTGGGCGGGGGCTTTATGGAAAAGTCATAATGGTAGAATGGAGGGTGCTCGAATCCTGTCCTTTGAGGGAAAGTTGCCTTTAAGTTGGAGGGATGCTTTTGGCTTCCCGCAGCCCCTTGCTGCCTTTCGATGATACCCGTGTGCATGGGAGCCTTCAAGTGTAGGTGGAGTAGGCAGGGCTGGAAAGGCTCCTTGCTCCCTGCAGTCCAGGAGAGGCAGTGCTGGAGCTCCTTATTTGCTGTTCATTTGCTTGGGTAGGTCAGCATAACCTTTATGTTACAAATGCCGATAGATATTTAATTCATAGGGTGGGATAAGGTAGCACGCAATTTAGAATTTAATAAATTACCAGTTCATGGGGAGGTGATTCTTATTTTTCTCTTTATCCACGACGCATGATAGTTGCATGAATAAATAAGTGAATTTTTAAAAATTTGTTATGGAGAATTCACACACAGTAGAGAGAATAGTATAGTGATTTCCCGTGTACTCATTACTCAGCTTCAGCAATTAGTAACAGAATTGCCTGTAATATTTAACTATCTGGGCTATTTTATTGGTACTGAGATTAGTGTGCTAGTGTGAACTACTAGGAACTTCTCAAGTGAGGAAGAACAAGCAGAGAAGAAATGATACAGTGTGAATAAAAACTCACCTTTGTGGTACTGCCATGCTAGGCAAGCCACAGGTGCTCACCTGAGGGTGTGGACTAACTGCTCTGGATAACTGGCCAGGTGGTGTTGGGCTCCATGCCCAGGTGGGAGGAAAGTTTCTGAAGGGTGAGTTCAGCTGGATACATGAGATTCTCAAACACACTGGGGCAGAAGGCGCTGCAGCCAGCCCCAGCTCATCTGCTCAAGTTTACTGTGGATCATCTTTGTTTAAAGTTGTCATTTCAAACATAAGAAAAAGCATTGAGAATAATAAAATGAGTATCTACCTGCTTGCCACCCAGACTTAACAAACGTTCTTTCCAGATAAGGGGCAGAGGCATGGTCTCTTGTCTCTAAGGGGGCCTATGGGTGAGAGACCCAGGGACGGGCAATTTCCTTGTCATATACAAAGATATCACATCCGGTATAGTGAATGGAGTTTCAAGGAAGGCTCCAGCCCATCCTGGAGGAGGCAGATGGGACTTCCTGGAGGAGGTGATCATGTGAGCTGAAACTCAAATCTGGACTATGTGAGTCAGGCCAAGCCAGTGGCGGGCCGGGTCAAGGGGCGGTGGGGCTGCAAAGAGTGTGACCAAAGACAAAAAAAGGGAGTGCAAAGTTCTAGGGAGGGAGGGGGAGGAGGCAAGTGAGGAGTGGGCTGGGTGCAGCTGGAGTGAAAGATACTTGGGCGTGGGCAACAATGAGGACTGGTGAGTCAGCGAGGGACAGGCTCCGGGCATCTTGGGGGCAGTAGCAGGCACCGGGCATGTCCTGAGACCTGCTCAGTGCGTGGCTGTCTGAATTAGACTCCACACATTGAGAGGATTATAGACCAGTGTAATCCCATGCAGAGAAACCCGCACAGCGGGTGCAGAAGGGCGGAAACGGTGTTGGGACTATTTGATTGACCTGGGCTGCTTAGAGCACGCTCCAGGCTGTCATTTGGAAGAGGGCATGTGTTGGGTAGACCCAGTGGGGAGAAGTAGGACTTGGTGAGCGTTGTGTGGAAATGGAATCTAGCTCAGAATAGAAGTTCTAACAGCCTTCCAAAGAAGGGGTGCACGGTTGGGTGAGGGTTTCATGGTCTTGAGTGTGTTGAAGCAGTCTCAGGTTGGAAGCAGGCAGGGCTAGGGTGTGGAGGGAAGGGCCTGTGCATTGCCTGGCCTTCAAGGCCTCCCCTTACTCTGCGTTCTAAGATTTAGGCTGGGGAGGGAGGGTAAGTGACCCGTGGGCACAGGCAAATGGTGCTCCAGGGAAGGCGGCTGTGGAGGAGGTGCTGGCCCGTTGCCATGGGAACCATCATTGCCGTGGGTTTTCAGTTCCAAGGGTGCCCTGGAAGGGAATGAGCTCACTCCACCTGCGAGCTGGTGAGTCAGCCCGGCCTCTCCTGCTCACTTGCCAAGGCTAGGGGGGAATTTGAGCAGCAGACTCTGCCTCTACCCCTCCTCAGACCACCCGGGCACCCCTGCCCTGCATGTGGGCTGTTACCATAAGAGATGTGCGGCAACAAAGGCAGCTGCCAGCCATTCTGGCATCACGGGATCCCGACTCGGGGAAGCTGCTAGCCCAGTTGGCCAAACCTTGGCTGTGTGCAGAGGGTGAGCCATTCTCTCTGGCGGCTGCTCTGCTGATGTGGGCTGCATACCAGCCACAGCCATACTGGGCCAGAGCTTGTGGTCCAGGGGTAGAAGGGTGTCAAGGGCAAGCTTTCGGGGTGCCTTGAGAAGGAGAAGTACAGGCTGGGTGGGTGTGAATGCCTGTCGGTTGGGCGTGGGGGTATTTTCTGGAGGTGGATGAGGAATGCTTCCTGCAGGGAGTGGCTTCTGATCAGCGCTGGAGGGATGAGGAGCAGTAGTTTGCCCACCAAGTCCTAGGCATCTGGGTCTGGGGTCATGGCCCCTGGCTCCTCCTTCTGTGCCCCTCCCCAGGTGCCCAGTTGTGAGGGAGCGATCAGAACATGTCAGGGTTATTGCAAGGATCTCAAACAGCTGTGACTTGAGTGTACAAGCCATTTTTATCCAAGACCCTGAAATCCATGGCGCCACCCACTGGGGGCTGGTCCCTCGGGATTCACACAGGTCCTGTAGCCCAGCCCCTCGTCCCGTGTGGCGGCCTGTGAGATGCATCAGGACACCCGGGGGAACGCTGTGTTTCTAGCCTCTGCCTGCCTTACTTCCTTCACCCACACGAGCCTCTGTTTCCATTTGAGAAGATAAATAAGTTAGGGGAGAAAAATGACCATCTTAGACCCTTTCTCCTAAACACAACCATTTATATTTTCAGAAACCTATTTTTATTTTTAATCTTCATGCCTATGTTATTCTGATAGTGGTGATCATAGTGTATATAAAATTTAGCTCTGCTTTTTTATTTTCCCACTTGGCATTTTATCAAAAACACTTTTTCTTATGTAGCTACACAGCCTTTATGTTCCTTCCCTGGAGAAAGTGAGATCCAAGTACAGAGATTGTTTCATAAATAGCTGTTTATTTGTACTTTCCTGCCTCTTTCCAAAAAGCATTTGAGGTGGTTATATTAAAAGGCTTGTGTATAACAGAGAGTTTTTTTGTTATTTTGTTTGAGAGACAGGGTTTCACTCTGTCACCCAGGCTGGTGTGCAGTGGTGCTATCAGAGCTCGCTGCAGCCTCAAACTCCTGGCCTCAAGGGATCCTCCCACCTAAGCCTCCTCTGAGTAGCGGGGACTACCGGTGCATGCCACCATGCCTGGCTAATTTTTACATTTTTTTGTAGAGATAGGGTCTGACTATGCTTACTAGGCTGGTCTCAAACTCCTGGTCTCAAGAGATCATCCTACCTCGGCCTTCTAAAGTGCCATGATGACCAATGTGAGCCACTACACCTGGCCTTCAGAAGTTTTTTGTTAATTTTTCTTCTTTTTTTTTTTTTAAATAGAGATGGGGTCTTGTCAAGTCACTAGAGCTGCTTTCAAGCTCCTGGCCTTAAGTGATCCTCTCACCTTGGCTTCCCAAAATGCTGGGATTACAGGCGTGAGCCACTGTGCCTGGCCAGAGTTTAAAATTAAAGTTAGGAGGTACAGAGCTATGTCATAGTGGGGATGAGACCACTGTTAAGAAAACAATGTTAAAAGAGGTTAGTTTTTTAAAAAATTTAATGTAATCCCCCAGCTTTATTGAGGTATAATTGAAAATTTAAAATTATACATATTTCAGTTATACAACATGATGATTTGATAGACATGTACACTGTGAGATGATTATCACAATCACGTTAATGAACACATCCATCACCTCACATAGTTGTCATTGTGTGTGTGTGAGTGAGTGTGTGTGTGTGTGTGTGTGTGTGTGTATGTGAGATAAGGACATTAAGATCTGCTGTCTAAGCAAATTTCAAATAAATGATATACAACCAACCCTTGAACATCCCAGATTTGAGCTGTGCAGGTTCACTTAGAAGCAGATTTATTTTTCATAAAAGTTACACTGAGTGTGCCTGCCTCTCCTGCCTCCCCTTCCTCCTCCTCCTCCTCCACCAACACCTCCTCCTCCTCCTCCTCCACCAACACCTCCTCCTCCTCCTCCTCCTCCAACTCTTCCTCCTAATAAACCAACAGCACAAAACTCAACTCCAGTAACGCAGACAAATAAAAAACAAACAACACCTCAAACTACTACACAACCAACAACAACACATCAACCACCACAACACCAACCAACCCCCCAACACCCACAACCACCACCACACCCCCCACACCCACCACCACCAAAACCCCAACCCCCCCCACCACCCC